>JANHAO010003993.1:0-25092 GCA_026873985.1 Saraca asoca
TTTATATCCAATTCACAGAATGTATAGTCCAGGATGCAATAGGGCTCAATCAAATTGGCCTAGGGCACCCATCCAGACTAACAATTTTTGCCATAGAAAGACATATGGAAGACTTTGGCAAGCCCAAGCCCATGAGAGCCCCCACCAGGTCCAGAAACCCAAGCAGATTTTATGCTTATCACAACGAATTCGAACACACCACCTCAGAATATTGGGCATTAAGAGATGCTATAGAAAATCTCATCAGAAGAGGTCGATTACAGGATTACGTGAGAAGGCCATCAGAGCGACAAACTCAACAGACTCAGCAAATCGCTGATCGAGACCTAGAGTCCTCCATTAAAACTAGACTCTAATCCTGTAATGTTATACCAAAGTTAATGACAGTTTTGAAATCCTTGTATAAGTTATCCAGTGGAATGCTGTGCAAAAAGAGAGCTACTCCATGTTAATCCAATATTATTCTCAACTGATTAGTTGAAGCACAGAAATATTACCAATTCAATGATGAACCATCATTTGGCCATCATGGGGATACATCCCGGAGTAAGATGATACAAAACCTACCCCATCAATACATCCACGAGAGATAGAATCATACGAATACATCTGGGGGTGAGATGGCAAGAATCCTACCCTGTCGATACATCCAAAACAAGTTACACCCCACAAATGGGAGGGAAAGAGTAAAATCCCTAGCCTAAGCAACAAGATTGATGTTTTGATGAGCAATAAGATTGCTGTAAAGCTGAGCAACAAGATTGTTGCTTCACTGAGCAACGAGATTGCCTCGAGACTAAGCAACAGGATTACTGGCAAGGATAAATTCTATAACGACCTTTGACTAACAAGATTGTTGTCTCGCTGAGCAACAAGATTGCTCCAAGACTGAGCAACAACATTGCTGCCTCACTAAGCAACATGATTGCTACAAGACTGAGCAATGAGATTGTCGTGGTGTAGAATGCCAAACGTAGCTAATATGCGATTAAAAAAGCACTTATCCAGTGAAGAGCTATCATCTCGCTAAGGTGTGGAGACACTATTAAACGCTTAAAATCTAGCAAAGAGCTATGAGCTCACTGAAGCATGAGGCATTAACATGCACTCAAAATGCTTACACAGGCGCAAAGATGTTATAAACTCATCGCAACTCTTATGTGAACAAATACTCACAGCTCACGTGCGAGATTCTTCCAAGCACAGCTCACATGTGGCCTGCCTAAATATTACTCATCATTAATCAAGGCAACCATATGCCAAGGTTCATCACACACAAAAGCTATGGCTGATTGGCCATACAAGCATTTCGTTAGTTTGCAGCATTATACATCATCATCAGAGGTGGATGAAAGCATATAATACAATATGCAATAGTTATACAGAAAAGCTCATTCACTAAAGGCCTCTCTTAATGAGGTAAATTTTACAACAGAAGATCCAAAGTACAAGGTCAAAAGCAAATAGCAGAAAGCCAACTATCAGGAGATGAACTCCCACTAGCAAGAAGGCTAGCAAGCGTGACTACTTTTGCTTATATACCTCCTCAACTAGCAACTCCGACGAACCTAGAGCAATCCAAAAAGGGTCAAGAGTCTGGCTGGCAAGATTGGAACTTACAAAAAAATCATGAAGAAATAATCTAAGATCTACACAAGACTTCCTCATGGCTAGCATAAAAAGCTATCCACAGGAGTCACGTGCAGTAAGCTATTCACACCTCGTAATCCCATGCAGTAGGCCATACACACCTCAGTGTTTCACCAGAAGCCAAGCATTTGGAAGCATGAGGGGCTTGATTTGAGTACCTATCTGAACATTGCATGGAAAAGTTTGAAGGATTTGATAAGCTTTATATAGACTAATTAGGTCCAACAAAGAGCCCAAAGGGTAATTGGCTACTCCAAATCAAATAAACCGAAAGGAGTGAAATTGCCACGCTAACGACTATGTTATGCAGTCAGAAAAGAAGTATGGCTTAAGCAAATGAAATGAAAGATTGGAAGCCTGAAGTGACAATATGACAATCTAGATACATAAACTTTTGACTGTACAAAAAATTATGAATAAAGCCTCAAAAAAATTATAACTCCCAGTCCGCAAAACAAACTGGGAGTTGAAGGGCTTATGTTGTGGGTAAAAACTAGTCCTGTAAAACAGAGTGAAGGCTTAGCGGAGGCTAAGTCTGAGTTAGAAGACATTCAACTCGCTGAGGATAAGGATGCTAGATCCCGACTCATGTGCTTAACAACCATTCCTGCATGGCCTCACCTTGCTGCAGGCGAGCTCGTCCTTGCTAAGTGAAAGAAAGCAATCACCACGAGGATATAAGCTTGCAGAATGAGACACCGCCTAGGTGAGAAGCTCAACAAGATAGAGCTCTAGACAGGCTTACATTAAATCTCGATTCTAGCAGACAAAAAGAGCCCACCCTGTAGAAAGCAACCTACAGTAGTCAGATTGCAAGAGATTATACTGTCTTGTACATTTAATACTTGATATAACAGAATTACAACTTGTAATCATTACATGTAACCCCTCTTCCTCTATAAATTAGAGGAGGAGAACCCTTATAAAGGAGGTTGAAAGAAATAAGCCAAACCAGCACTCTGTAAAATTTGCCTAGATCAATCAAAAGCTACCATGGATGTAGAGACCGGTACCGCCTTGTTTTAGCTGAACCATGTTAAAAATACTACACTCCATTATAGCTCTTCCTCCCTACCATCGTCACTTGTCTTCATTTCTCATCTTCATTCACCAAAAAGCAGTTTAGGATTCAAGAACCACTCGGTTAACTGGAGTTCAGCTAGAACCAGATTCCACCATCAACAGATCCCATGTGTACATATAAAATAATTTTATTCTATGGTATATTATAAATCCTTTTAAATAATGGAATTCTCCTATATATTAAAGTGATTTCGAAAGTATATTTACATGTTGTATGTAAATATGAAATGGTTTCCCGTGATATGATTATGCATTTTCATTTCACCTTATGTTATTGAAATTGGCCATTTTATTTTCTATGTATTGAATGGATATGAAAATACTGTAGTAGTTTATGTATTTATATATATATGTTGTTTACCCGAATAATGAATTTCTTACTACATAATATATTTAAAATGTTGATTTGAAGTACCAGACCTATCAGAAAATTTTCTTGGTAACCCTTAAAATGTGTGAATCACCCATGTAAGAGTGGATAAGGAAGGAAATGTAGGGATATGTACTCAAGTGCACTTAGGAATATGGAAATGCTCAGGTAGGAGTGGATAAAGAAGGAAATGTAGGGATGAATAAATATATATTCATGAGCATCTGGAAGATGTGTTAGATGGCTTGTGACAATAAGTATGCTTATATTCTAATGGTTATCTCTTGAAATTTATTCTTTGGGAAAATCCATTTGTATGTTTTACTATATTGAGTTTTAATGAAATTTTAGAAAGTTCATTAGGTTTTTATCATGCTTACATCACGGTGAATATATTTTCTATAGTGGCACATCTTGATGTTTATCTTTACATATTGAATATCATAATTTCAATTACTTGACTCTCTTGTGGAATTATAGTTTTCAAATGTATATTTGAGATTATGGTTGCAAAATAGGTAAGCATAACTTCATGGCTCTCTCTCTCTCTCTCTCTCTCTCTCTATATATATATATATACTTTCTAACAAGATTTTTAAATGGGATTTTTGGGTGATCATAGGATTGTTTACCCACTGACTTTCTATGAAACTCATTCCTTTTTTCTCCATTTTTTTTAGAGTCAAAAGATATTCTTTCCATTACCCTACACCCTTCTGGCTCTAGATTTGCTCATTGATCAAATAGATCATTTCCTACAAAGATTTAAGCCCAGTGGAAAGGGTTTCCTAATGGTGATCTTCTACACCAGTCACGTTCTGTGAATTGGGGTGTAACAAAGTTGGTATCAAAGCATGGTCTAGGTTTAAGTGCATGATAGAGGTCTCTAACTGCCAAATTGGGATAGGCATGCCGAGTTTATGTTAGTGCACTTAGGAGCATGACACATAGATGAGGATCTGCTCATACCCACACCATAGATATGTTCAAAAATCTCTGCATTCCCTACATCTCATATTCCTATTTACATACATAAAGATATATGAATCTTGCCTAAACAATTCTTCTACTTGATAAAAAGATACGCTGTCTAGAACTAGATCTTTGGCTCTTATTGAATGCTGATCTAAAGAAGTGCCTAAAAGAGTCTCTCATAAACTATTTTCTTGAGCATCATTACCTTAAGGTTAAGGTAGAACTTGGGGCTAAAACAGGGTTACATGTGAAGAAGTGCAGCCAGAAATTTGTCCTTCTAGGCATGATATCAAAACTCAATCAAATGTATTTGAGCCATATAACCATTCTTACTTAAGGTTTATAGGCCTATTCTGTTACTCCCTGATTATAGAATACCAATTCTAGATTCATATAGGTCAATGCGAACTCTGGAGCTAGTTATTTGATATGAAATCACTAATCATTGACAGGAATGACCAAAAACATGAGCCCTTAATGGGGGACTATCTGGAGGCTTGAATTAAGGATGAAAATACCAATGATTGAGTTTTATGCAAATTTATTTTTACACTACTAAAGTTCATTGAACATTAGCTTTGAGTCAACCTATCTGAAAGGTATAATCAGGTGAATAATGGTCCTAAATTTGGATGGGGCCTTCAGACACCCATGCAGGCTACGTATTAGCAATGCCCACAAACTCCATCACCTCTCCTTCATTTCTAGCCAGGTCCTCTACTACTACTTGTCTAATATACTCCTACTGCTGACTCTTCAATAGATTCTCAAAATCTTAGTTTTCAAGTTTCACCTATCGTGATGCAAAATCTAGGTTAGCATTATGTGATTCATCCTCCTCTCCTAGTGTATGAGAACAACATAACATCTTATACATTCTCTAGTGCTGGATAGAATTCATATCATTTTTTAGATTTGTGGTATCGAAATCATCATATTTTACCCTTATTAACACCTCTTTCTCATGGCCTCTTTCACAGAAAAGCATTATAGGCTCCTATACCATTAATTTTATTGCCACCTCCCCTACTTCTTGCACCTCTTGTATCTTTTACAACCGTAGGCAATGCTGATGCCAATCAGAATATTGGAAGTATCAGTGTAGTTTTGATTCCTCCTTCACCTCCACCTATACCAATTCAAGTGTTTAGAAGATTAAGGCTTTATGTTAGCTTACTGTTAAAAAGTGTAGTGGTTAAAGTCAAAAGCCTTGGAGGACAATAGGTTGACAAATACTGTAAGAGATGTGAAATGTGACTGCTTGATATGTCGAAGGATTCCTATATACTGGGGTCATCTCTAGAGGGTAAGGTGGCTTTGTTCAGTGATTTAAAACTCTCATCACATGATGTTAATATAGTTGGCCCTAATGATTATTCGAGTATGCTGTAATTAGAAGGTATCTTCCTCGAAGAAGAGTTTTAGCAATCAGAGTGGCACACCGAAAATGTGGCAGGCCACTAAACCATGAGTCCCAGGAATCTTTTTTAAGGAGGATAAGAATATAGATTAACCCTGCTTGTTTGTAGATGATAAATTGTTGCACAGGATAGCGGATATTGAAGTGGAAAGAGTAAAAAATAATGTTCATGCTGGATATGTTTACTGAGGCAAGGTAGTGGAAATCTACCCTACTCAAATCGTATGGTCTTGCTCTGCTCCATTGGGCTAATTCCTTAGTTTTGGTAAGAACAACTTTTCTGATTAGTCTTCTTTTCTGGCCAACCTTCTCGATTCAATTGGGTGAAATCGCTCACTGATCAGCTTATTCTGGTTGAGGAGCATGAGTGCCCAACTATTCAATTGTTCAATCCCGCTGTAGGACACTCATTCAAGCACTTGGTGATGCCTAAAATCTTAATCTTCCATGGTCGGAGTGGCCCTTTCTCTCTCAGTAGTTACGTAGGAGCTGCATCCGACTGCTCCAACCAGTACTGCCAGCTGCAGTACTCCTTAAACTATGATTCTTGGCTACCTTATTTTGGTCACCTATTCAACGGCTTCCTATGGAATTATAAAATGTGTCAAAGAGTTCTGCAAGTCATTTCCTCTTGCTAGTAGCGTTTATATCAGAGATCAATCGCAAACCACTGACTTGCTGCGATTTCTAGATGATTAGACCATCCAACTTGCCTAGCCTTAACCAACCTCACAAACATGACTACCCTATAGAAACCAAACTATTGTTGTGTTATCTTGTGTAAGCTATGGTTGCTAGCTTGAGTTGAATAAAAATTCCAGTGTGATGGATATTACTTCAGACAGGGTAGTTGTGCTCGACTTGATGTCTAAATCAAAATGTCCTTGGAGGTCAGATAAAAATATTCCTCTAAGACTAGAACCTTTTACTCTCTCACCTTCTTCTTAAAACCAATACAATTGTCTCCTCTTCCTCACTTCCTCTGTCTCCGTAAGTACATATATATTTTGTTACACTTGTACATTTATACACTATCACTTATTTTTATCCTCAGTACTACTTATCCATATTCTTTTATGTGGAATTCTTTGAGTCTAAGTAATTGCAGCTTCTAATGGCGTAGGATGCTCCAACGGGTTTCACTATTATGGACCAATTTTGTTAACATTTCAGAACATTTTATTAGTTAAATGCTCCATCATAGAAGCAAAGCCTCTAGTCTATAAGTGTGGCCCTTCTTGCAAGTGTCCTCCAACTTGCCATAACCAAGTCAGCCAATATGGCATTAGACTTCAACGTGAAATTTAAAAAAAAAAAAAACCAAGGTGTAGGGATGGACTTTCAACCCTTATGCCTGACACTTGATCAAATTCTAGTGAATTTGTGGGCAATGGTGGCTTCACCGTTAATGCTTTCCAGGATGGTAACATAGGAAGAATCATGGGAAAAAGGGAAATCACTTGGAAGCTCGAGTCCCTCATGATGTATAGATACCCCTAACTAACTGAGTGATGTGTTGGTATGAATCTTCACTCTTTATGACTATGTTCCTAGAATTCGAGAATGAATTCTTTTGATGGGCGGAGAGTTTGTAAGACCTAAAAAAAAATACTAAGGGACTAAAATGTAAAAGTTAAAAATTTGTTAAGGTCGGATTGTTATTTCTAAAAGGATCTATTTGAAGTCGATAGAAAGTTTTGGGGTCAAGTGCAAATTTCCCTATTTATTTTTTTTTTGTATAAATCTTCCCAGTCGGCTTTCTTCTTTTACATAATCTCCCTCTTTCTTGAAGCTTCTCTCTGCTTTTCCCTCCAGCGTCTCTATCCACCTACTAGCAATGGTCCTCCGATGCCCCCATTTGGCAGTTCCAACTATTGTCGTCATTCTCTTCTTTTCCTCTGATGCACGAGCTACCTTTTCCTAGCCGAACGCCATTCTGCTGGTTTGCTTCAGCTAGCCCTCACTTCTCATCACACCGGTGATGTCCAGCCAGTTTTAGGCCGTCGGCCACCTTCATCCCTCCTCTTGCACGTCCCATCTTGTTGTTCAGCCAATAAAACTCTTCCTCCCCTGTTTTGGGGTTTCATTCAGTCGGTTCCTCCATCAGCTTGTCAATGAAGCTTCCGTCAATAGTAAGTTGGACACCGGTACTTTAGACTCCAATGAGTATTCCTAGATCATTAGATTTATTTTATAGTAATCTTATAGCTAGTTTTTCAAGATACTTATGTTGAAAACTCTCAGCAGTGTAGTTCAGCCAGTAGCTCCTCTAAGCTCACTGGCGATGATCCAGCTCCAACCAAGCTCCCTCCTGGCACTTTGGAAGCTGGTGAGTAATCATAGAATAAAAGATTTATTTTACAGTAACTTTATAGCAAGTTTTCAAGATAGGTAATTAAAATCCTCATTGTGCAAAATTGATGAAAGTTGGAATTTTGCTTGTGGATTTGATCTAGATATATTTCTTTAGACAAAACGAGCTCACGACCATTAGATTTTTGGAGTTTTAGCTGACTTAGTTTTTCTGAGAATTTTCTAAGGTGAGTGGACAATCCTTTTCACTTAATAATCCCATGTGTACATATAAAATAATTTTATTCTATGGCATATTATAAATCCTTTTAAATAATGGAATTCTCCTATATATTGAAGTGATTTTGAAATTATATTTACATGTTGTACGTAAACATGAAATGGTTTTCCATGATACAATTATGCATTTTTTTTTTGCCTTATGTTATTAAAATTGACTATTTTATTTTCTATGTAATGAATGGATATGAAAATACTGTAGCAAGTTCATGTATTTTATATATATATATATATATATGTTGCTTACCTGAATAATGAATTTCTTACTACATAATATATTTAAAATGTTGATTTGAGATACCAGACCCATTAGAAAATTTTCTTGGTAACTCTTAGAATATGTGAATCACCCAGGTAAGAGTGGATAAGGAAAGAAATGTAGGGATATAAAATCAAGTACACCTGGGAATATGGAAATGCTCGGGTAAGAGTGGATAAGGAAGGAAACATAGGGATAAATATATATGTTCATGAGCATCTGGCAGATATGTTGGATGGCTTGTGATGATGAGTATGCTTATATTCTAATGTTTACCTCTTGAAATTTATTCTTTGGGAAAATTCATTTGTATGTTTTACTATATTGAGTTTTAATGAAATTTTAGAAAGTTCATTAGGTTTCTATCATGCTTACATCATGGTGAATATATTTTCTATAGTGGCATACCTTGATGTTTATCTTTATGTATTGAATATCATAATTTCAATTACTTGACTCTCTTATGGAATTATAGTTTTTAAATATATATTTGAGATTATGGCTACAAAACTGGTAAGCATAACTTCACAGCTATATATATATATATATATATAGATACTTTCGAACATGATTTTTAAATAGAATTTTTGGGTGATCATGGAATTGTTTACTCATTGAGTTTCTACAAAACTCATTCTTTTCTTCTCCATGTTTTTCATAGTTAGAAGATATTCTTTCCATTGCTCCACACCCTCCTAGTTCTGGATCTGCTCACTAATCAAGTAGATCACGTCCTACGGAGGTTTAAGGTATAACAATGGTGTAAAATATCTAATAGTTGGTAGGATTGCATATGCATATGTATGATTGTTAGATGCCCACTAGGAAGTAGATTGTGTAATATGAGTCATTTTGTTAAAACATTGGACAGGTTATGGTGGGCATGTAGCCTTATGCTGTTGTATAAACCTTGAGACTAGGTGTCCGAAAAACAGAGAAAACTCTGTCGAATTTTCATTAAAATTTAATATGTAAATATTTCATCATGAATTGATGAAATAGTGAGTCATCAGTAAGTTATTTGCATAATAAGGCTTGTAAGGGGTTTTCTAATGGTGATCTTCTACGCTGGTCACGTTCCGTGGATCGGGGAGTAACATAAATATTATTAAGCATATATACTAAATATATAAATTAATATCATGAAAAAAGAAAAGAACATAACATATATAGATCCCCCCCCCTTTCTCTCTCTATATATATATAAGCTTATATTGCTTATATACTATTACTTTATACGAGCTACGGTCAAGTGTGCAATAATGGTTGAGTTTGATGTTGAATTTACTGTGTGGTACTATCAATTTATTTAGATTTGTGTTGTACTGCATATGTAAACTGATGGTGTTTGATTTCTCTGTTGTCTATGCATAAAACAGAGGTGTTGTATGTATATCATGAGTGTAAACCACTCTAAGTAGTTGGTGAGACCATCAAAACTTCTCTGTTGCTCACATGTGATGATTAAATGATTTAACTAAACTTGAATCATGGATAGTAGTTGATTGAGGCTAGATTGAAAACAAAATAAACTTAAGAATCATAAATATTTAAATAAAATAATAATTAAAGATTAAAGAACAACATAAATTAATAAAAAAATAGATATATAATGAAATAAACTAATAAAATAAATTTATGACCTATGCTATTTACCCTTGCTTTAGACTACTAAATTATGGCTTGTGAAACAATTTTGGAAGGACTAGATTAGTGACTCTCAGATGGCCAAACTAATGCCGAGTTAGGTTCACACAATCAAGTAATTTGCTTTGTGAAATCTATGAAAACTTTTATGTTTAAGTCAATGTGTTTAAAATACGCTGCTATAAAAAGGTCTTCTATGAGTAAAATTATGGAAATGAAACATTTTGTTAAAAAGGCCAAAGGGGCGAGATTAATAAAAATGATAATATATGAAATTCATGAAAAAGCTTAAGAAAGTGTGAAGTGAGATGGGAAATTGAAATTTCACTATGCAAATTATCCCTATTTATATTTATATTAAGGGGGGACAAATTAGACTGGACAGGATAAATAAGGATGAGAAGGAACGGATAAAGCTAATCAAATAAATAAGGAGGAGTGGATAAGGTTGGAAAAAAAGAAATAAAGAGGAACATATAATTATAATATAAATTTTAAATCTACTTACCTACGATACTTGTATGAATATAATAATTATTCTATTGATGAATATGCTTTGCAAGTTGCTTAAGTTGCGACCCAATGAACAACATTAGATGCCGGTCATTTATTATATAATTATTACATGCATGATCTGGTACAACTGCATATAGTTATTATCTCTAATATAAAATATATGTTCAATTTTACAAATTTGTATTACTTGATTTAATATTGTTGATTTGTATTGTTGATAAATATTTATAGTATTGGTCCGTAAAAGATGTTTATGACCATGTAATATTTAACACAATTTAAATAATCCTGATTCTTTATAAGGTTTAATGTATCTTTATAGAGTAATATGTGATTCTTTATAAGGTTTAATGTATCTTTATAGAGTAATATGTGAGTAGTTGATATTTACGTTTTTTGACATTATTTTCTAAGCAGGTTCTATCTATTATGATGGAATAAATGATAGACAATCAGGGCCGGATCCAACGTGGGTCCAGTGAGCCCCCACTCAAGTTTTTCAAAAAAAATATTATAATATTAAAAAAAAATTTGATAGAAGGATTAAATTAAAAATTTGATAGGGACTAAATTGAAAAAAGTCTTTAAAAATGGGTCTTAGTGAAAAAAAGTAAAAAATTTGAAGTTAAATTATAAATTTTCTTATTTTGGATCCGGGTCAGCCCACACTGACCCAAATTCCTGCGTCCGCCCCTACAGACAATAAAGGGTTGATTCATTAAGTTAGTGGATGCACAAGTATTTTATTAGTAGAGGTTATAAGTAACATAATATGAATAAAAAAGATTTTGAAGTTACAATTCACTTATATGAGTTTCACTCATGCTGACCATCATCTACAAGATGCCGACTTCAAGGAATATCCAAACAGCTATGGTAAGTGATGCAATGGAAATAAAAAAGGTACTTTAGAATTATCAAAAATATCATTTAGTTAATCTTCTATTTAGAATTTTTAGTATAAATTAGTAACAAAAGAAAACGTAAATGTTTCCACTATATGTGAAGTCATATCATGCTCTAAGGAAAAAGAAAAAAAAGTAGGTCCAATTAAGGAGACAATGAGCATAATTTTTAGATAAAACCAGAATAAGTAGTGAATAAGACTCTAGTGTAAATAAGAGGGTTCTTACATCTTAATGGCATAATGACACCTAATATTATCTTGAGTTTTTCTTTCTCTAGTGTTATGGGTTCAAATCCAAAATATTATACGTGTTAAATAAGAGGGTTCTTACATCTTAAGGATGGCTCATTTTTTAGAAAGGGCTGTAGCAGACAAGTAATCTTATAATTTAGGTGGTTTCACCTTCCATAACAAAAATTCACTTACTTACATATAAGTAAAAGATTTTTATACTATTTCTACTTTTATCATAATAAGTTAATACATAATGTTATAATAATAAGAGAAAATAACTTCTTTTCTGAAATAGTTAAATGTTATTTTTTGTCACATTTTATACATCAATATTGAGCCAAACATTTTTTATTATTTTAATTTTATGTAATTATAAACATAAAATAAATAATATTATTTATAATTAGTACACCCTTGTCTGCTTAAATTCTATCAAAAGTGAACTTGTTTATATTTTATTAATTATGCACACAAATTCACTTAAACACGAAAAGCTTAATGCCTTTTATGAAAAAAGAAAATGTCTTTGTAATTTTTTCAATTTGTTATTCCTTAGCTTTATGGTACATTAAGAAACTTTTAGCAAGTACCAAATTTCATTTTACTTAATTTGTCATATTGGTTATAAATAAGTCTATCTAAACTACCTTGCCTTGTAGTTCAATAACTAATCCATATATTAGGCTAGCTATAGCATTTTGGTTTAATTTGGAGAAGAATAAAACTTGGGGATATCTATATCTATTACAAAAGGGAGAAGGCTACAAAGATATGCTCATCCTTCCCCTTTTTATGTTTTGCAATTCTAGCTTTTGTCCACTTTTTTGTATTTTGTGTAATGTTTTGAATTAAAAAAAAAATTAAAGAGTTAAAATTGTGTAAATGATAAATTTAATAATATATTTAAAAATATATAAATTTACAATTTTATCCTTAGTACGTTGTCCTAATACTTTTAATTTTATTGGATAAAATTTGAAACAAAAATTTTGTTCAATGCATTATTTATTAAAAAAATATATTATTATTTTTTTTTTCTTATTGAGAAACTTATTTATGACCTATCACGCTTAGAATTATAAATTCATATACAATTTATTTAAATTTTAATAGTTAAACTTAAACAGATGAATATAGTACGTCAGGCTTCTTAAATTTTATAAATAAATTAACTCAAATCAAAATTTTAGCCTAGAACATATCTTAGTCAGGTCTAGATCCAAAAACTTTGAAACAAACCTAATTTATTTATATTAAATCTTAGCTTCATGTAACTTGTTTTCAACCTTAGTTCCAACTTTAGTTGTATAATACATGCATCATTTTTGGACGTGAGTATATCATTTTTATTATACTTGGGTTAGGTATTAATTAGCCTTTAACAGTAGAAAGGACTCGGACCAATTCAGGGTAACAATAAGATCACATGCCAACCATTAACATCACCGTATAAGATCTATTTATAAATTATATAATATTAGATAGCAATTCGATTATAAATTTTACTCAACAATTAAAAAGTTTAGTTTCTCATCTACCAAATACAAGCAAGAGTATTAGTTGTTAAGATAATTTTATGAAAAGTTCAAACTCTTAAAATATCGAATGTTTTCTCTCTTAGATTACATGTATACTTTTGAATTTATATCCTTTTATCTTATTCATTTTAAAACTTTAAATAAATAGATAAGATAATGATAGCATACCTCAAATTATTCATAACTATCTTAACTATTAATTATTATTATAACATCGATCAGTATAGGATTAATAATTTTCCTTTGGCAATCATTTTGGATGTAAAATTCACACCTTCTAATAAAGTTTAATTTACAGAAATGTTTAATTATACTAAATATATTTAAATTATGTATATTAAGTCAATTAGAAAATGATCCAATATATCACTAAATAAAAGAGAGAATAAAAAAGTGTGTATTATTAATCTTCTCCTTAAATGTAAGTAAACAAGTTGAACTCTTAACAAAGGAAGCGAAAAATGATCTGATTCGAAAGTTAAACTAATACTCTCTCAGTATGTCATTAGTATAGCATATAAGGTATCAAAAGATAAAAACTTTTCCCACTTTTGTGCACTCGCAACCTAGGTGTGAGTGCCCATTGTCATAGGAAGTGTATCCCACAATAGTGCAAGATCCACATTTTACGTCATAGAGAAGAGCACCCTTCAAATAAAATAAAAATTTCTTGATTTAAACTAATCTCCATGTATTTTGACAAAACATCAATGCTTGATTTATGCCTTATAGATGCATGCTCATACTTAAATATTAGAGAAATATTTCTAATTCTACTGCAGTAATGAAATCTCAATATTACTTTCCATTGCAACAAATCAAATATTTTGAAATCATAATGTAATAAATACTAAAATTTAAGAGACAGTTTTTTAACTTGTTACAATATAATAAGAGATAGTATTGAGATTGTTAATATACTAGGATAGGAGTAGAAATATTTTCGGACATCAGGGCACCTTCTGTGGGCTGGGTAGGAAAAAAACTAAACTTCCTTATTCTCAACAAATGAGCCTCTTCAATTTCAAATAACTATCTAAATTCAAGAAGATTGTGTGTAATTCACAAAACCACAAACAGCACAAGTCATTAATCTAACATTTCCTAGGCCCTAAATCCCTACTCTTAGGCATTGGAATCCTATACATTACAGTTGGAAGCTACTTTCTGAAATCAAATACATGAATGGAGAACCTGCAGTTTCAAAAGAACCTCGGCCAGGGTTAATCCTCCAATTAAAACTGAAATAGCCCCAATATACTACTCGTCAGCCAAAAATAGCAGCAACACGAGCGAGCACTGAATAGTTTGCGGCTTTCACGCCTTTGGTCTCTTCTCATTGCGAGAGGCAAATCGGACCCCTTGCTTCTTGAGTTCCAAAGTCTTCACCTTCCGATCATCTAAGGTAACAGCTAACTTCGATGTGCCTTCAATGACATCAGTAACAATTCCCTTATGCCTGGAGAAAAAAGAGAGTATTATTGCACCAAAAAAGGGAGAGAATATTATAGCTATAAGAGAGTGATCCATAACTAAAATCCTTGGGGTAAAATTGCTGTTACAAGCTGCACAACAATCTCCTGTGAGAAAAAACTAACCACTAAATCATTACAGAGAAGCATGCTCCTTTTTCATCCATCAAATCATTAATCTTGACCAGTCAAGATTTGCTCATCTCACGCTTACAAGTATTCTCAATGTCTCTCAAACCCACATATAAATAGGAGGGATGGCCATATAAAATGTATGCATCAGAAAAGCAAAGGAATACCTTCCACCCACCACAAATAACAAACAAATGTGCTCCTCGACCAGATGTTTTTGTTTCAAAATGGATTTTTTTTTTTTTTTGGCTAAAAACAGGTAGCAATGTAAGTCTAGCTCAATATATGATAAACTAGTTTCTATATGGCTGATGCCTTATTCCCTGAGGAGCAGTTTCTACATGTTGTCTCATTGACTTTACAATTGCAGTTTCTACATTATGTCTCAGTGAAAGATACCAAACAAGAACTTCTATGATTGAAGACACTAACCAAGAATTGTCAGATGACCGGTGAACTTCAACTCTCTTTCCAATTGCATCTTTACCCAATCTCATCAATATCCAGTTAGCATCCATGACCCCATCCATTAGACCATTGTGAGTTGTTTGTGCTCCATCTTCCTCCTTTAGCAAAGACTTCTCCATAAGAGGCGAAGGTCTCTTCCTTTTTGACCTCTGGCCCTTAATTGCAGTCCTGTCCTCCTCCCGGTGAGGAGAATTTTGATTTTCAGCTGATGGTTTCTTAAATTTGAATCTCAGTAAAGGTTTTGAATCTTTAGGCAAAGAATTTGAATGTGTCTGATTATCATTGCCATCTGTTCCTTCATAGCTGCTTTCTGACTGCTTCCCCACATACATCCGTTCACCTCTTGATGTAGCTTCTCCAGTTCCAACTTGATCAATTATTTCTTCAGCACTACGTTTTCCCACAAAAAAGTGAGGGCGTTGCAAGGGAGCTTCACATCCATCAGCCATGTTGCCTCTGCCATAGTTTTGGTTGAATTCAGAGACTTTTGCCCTGACTTTTCCCAGCTTTATCATATTTCCTTCTCTTCCTGGGACCTTAGAACCTTTTGATTGATCAGAGACAATTCTGTTTCCTGCAAGTCACAAGAACACAAGGTATTTTCTGAGACAACTTGAGAAAACACAAGATATATTTCCAAAAAAAACTAATCCTTGGTATAGTAGAAAATATCAAAATAATCACGCAAACAGCAAAAGATAAAATTGTAACCAATGCTATATCATCAAATCTTGTCATGCCATCATGTCTATCTGACATAACTTGCATAATACAAATCCAGTCACTATTACATTGGCATAATGAAATACTATATTGCAGATTATATATTATTGGGATGACAAGAACAAAAATATTTTATCATCATACAGATTTATACCATTAGTGATGACGAGATCTTCATCCCTTTGGCAGCCTGACATATCAGATCGAGGAGAACTAGTCACGTTAATTTTCCGTGCCCCCAAATTTATAACTAACTTCTTTCCTTTCACATTCTGAGACTTATCACCATGTTTTCCAGTTTCGTCTTCACTATCCAGATTATTTGCTTTATTACTCTTAATCCGAACAACTCTGGGTTTCCTCTCTTCATCACTGACCATCACCTCATCTACAAATTTGTGTTTAAAAACTGCTGGCGGATTGACATGATAGGAACCTTCTGTCTGGCCCATACTTCCAGCAGCAGGTGACAAATATACATCAGGAGCTTCATTTCTGTAAGATTGGATATCATCATTCTTGTCATCATCCAAACTATGCAAAGATTTGATATCACTATGTCCTTCAAAACTATGTGGTGGATCACTTTTACTCGTCATAAATGTGTGATTGTCTTTTTTCTTAGCAGACTTTTTGTTTGATGATTCCTTTCCATAATCTTTTGTCTTCTTTGGATAGTTATCAGACAAATTCTTCAGAGAGAATTTTAAGGAACGCCCCGATTCACTCTTAGGTTTTACAGCCCCATAATCCTCATCGTCTGAATATGGTGAAATAGAAAATATTTCTTCTTGAGTTGGTAAACCTGCTGCAGCCCTCAAGCTGGCAATTAAATCTCTGTCAGCAATATCCTTTCTTCTCCAAAGCTCTTGAACAGCATCCTCAAGATCCTTCACCTGGTTTATACACATAAATGCAGGTGGGTGCAAAGAATAAAATACAAATATACTCATTGCAAAATGTTCTTCCCCTTAAGGATACAAAGAAACACAGCCATACCTGGTAGCATTCCCCACGACATGTAGGACATTTATACTGCAGATTCCCATCCACTTGAAACTGAAGATATTTTTCATCACTGCAAGACATAATTTTTCTAAAAATAAGCAAAATCTAAACAAGTCCGCCAGCTTCAGGGCAGATTAACATGATGCTTTCCATTTCCAAAATTGGCAAGAGCAACTATGAAGAGTATGTCAAGTCAAAAAACTAAACGGGAAAGGAAAGAATGCTAGCTATTCATGCAATAAAGTAACTTCCTGGTGATTACTTTTCAGCATATATATTGAACAACTAATAACTAATTGATACTTTACAGATATTAATAAATAGTATAATTCTCAACTTCACAATGACAGTTATGGTCAAAATTTCACTATTCATATATACACCTGCAAAATAGCCTCCAGCTATGGTTCTATTGATTAAAATCGAATTTCCATCAAGTATTAGGAACTAGAAGGATACAGCTGATCAACGTACCACTTACTATAACTTTATAAACAGTAATAAACAATTAACCAAATAAATAAATTATAAAAAAAAATCAGGACGTTTTCATTAAAAGGGGAAAAAGAAACCTAATATTGTCACACTGGCAATGCACCCAGCGCTGGCATATATCACAGCAAACCATCGGCGTTGATTCTGAGTCTCTATAAACCTACAAAATAAGAATATCCGATCAACTTTCTATTTTTCTCCCAAACATCAAACTTTCCCTTGTGAACACAAGGGACCCAATATTCAGGGGAAACAAACAAATAAAGAAGGGAAGGCAAACATACTTCAACTGAATACCTAATGACAAAGAAAGTTAACTGAAGATATCAGCACACAAGTTCAGCCTAATATCTAATGACCAGGCTCTAAGAACGTAAGACCTCTATTAAAATATGAGTGACTAAAAGAACTGTTTCACATTGTTCAACTGGCAGAGAACACATATAACTGTTGAAGTATGGGCTACAGGATGTTATCATGTTCATAGTTGAAAAATAAAGATCCTAAGATGAAATTAGGGATCCTGCAGATAAGCTCCTTCCAGATGTACAATCGAATAATGTGAAGGAAATTTGATTTAAGATTGTTCTAGGTAATCATCTCATGATAGAGGCTGTGATTTATGAATAACAATTTGAAATAGATCTTCCAGGGCACCATGAAGCATCACCATCAAACCAGATAGGACTCTCATCTAACTGACCCATGATCAAGAGGCATGATCACAGTCCAAAATCTTAATCAATAAACAAGTGATTTGCAAATAAAAATGTCAAAAATCATAACTCATCCTCCAAGAGGTAGTGATAATAGAAGATTGGCACCTTCAAACAAACAGGGCAGTAGTTTCCTTTAACAAACAATCTTCCACATGCATCACAGCAGGTATATCCAAGAAACCACCTGTAAAATAAAAGCAAAATGGTAAGGTCCATCTCTCAATTGGAAGATCATACTTCTGCCAGAAAAAAAAAAAATCAACTGAGTACTATGTCAGATGGTAACAGCATTGAAGATAAATGAACCTAAAATATAAGCGTTATGATGCCAAAGAAAGACATGAAACATTTTGAATAGACAATTACTGATGCCACTTTTAAAGTTAAGAAAGAAAGTAAAAAAAATTCATCTGGCACTAAATTTAAAGGAGAATCTTAGAACAAAAATGAAAAAAAAGACCCAAAGCTACTAATCAGGTTTGAGAACACACTTTGTGCAACCCAAAGCTACTAATCAGGTTTGAGAACACACTTTGTGCAAAACTCTTAATGCAAGTGATGTAAAAACAGCTGCAAAATACTTGCTGAAAACATGGAGCTAAATTAAAATGGAAAAAAAAAAAAAAAGAGCACACACACAATTCGTCACTACCAAATTACCAAAGAAAAATATACAAACATAAGAATCATAACTGGGGTCCATTACCTATGGGTTAGCCACAATATAATAATTCCGACCAAATTACAAAATACTAAAATTAAAAAAAAACAAAGAAAAATTTGAACCAAACTTCCTTTCAAAATAACATTCCCCCTCACAGTTAATTAAGTTAAGGCCGTGGTCATATTATGAACTTAACATCAAGATTGCTTCTAAATTTTAACAAATAGTCCTAGGAATCTTCTAAAACACCTCAGCAAGTGTCAAAGAAAACAATCTGCATGTTCTTTTACAAAGATAGGCTTTGACCAAAAATCAGTCATAGATCTCATCAAAGTAAACATTTCTAAGGGGAACAACTATCCAATCCAATTATGTAGTAACAGTGCAAAAAGAAAGAATTATAAAATATTTTTCTTGCAGACATTGCAAGTTCCAAAAAATCATACACACTAAAATGCAATGTTCATATTATATACATAACACAAAGGTAGAAAAAGTGATGGCCTCCTTGAAAGGGATTACAAATACTGACAGACAAGTAGGGCCATATCACAAGAATGGAGAAATCATAGAAAAAATGTTAGACCATACATCCAAAAGGCAAAGAAATTCCACGTTACTACCTCACACTTAGCCCATTTCCAGGTACATTGGATCCACAGCTGTGACACCTTGTGTGTTTTGGGCACAAATAGGGACCATTACTAACATTCTGCATTATTCATGACCATATATTAGACAGCACCTTACCAAAAGAAATGAATATGACACAATAAAAGTGCCATTAAGATCAATTATAACTAATGCCCACCCTACCTTGTGAGGAGGTTGCAGACAATAACAATGGTAAGCACCATCACACCTTTTGCAGAACATGAACTTGCTTGGATCTCCAGTCCTTCTGCAGGCCTGGTTGAAGCAGATCAAGTGCAAGATTAGCATAAATGAAACATCAAACTAACTTTTCCAACTTCCCTACCAAAAAATAGATATTCAATTCATTAGCAAATCATGAAACTTCCTGAAATGTAAAATGTAGCACATGATATCAATCTACAGAACTTCAAGGTAAGGAACATGAGAAGACCCCCTAAACACTTTGTACTGAAAATAAGCTGCCTTCCAGAAATAAATACAAGGTCTGGCACAGAGAGGGACCATGACCCCTGTCAACCACTAAATGGTTGCCCATGATTTAAAAACTAATCTCACTTTCTGATCACACAGATGACATACTGTCAATGTGTACCAAAATTCCAAGTTAAATTTTGAAATTCATGACCCAATCAAATTGCAACACTTTATCCACAATCAACTGAATTCCCAGATAAAGATCAATTGCTATTATAAACTAGTCCACAGACAATTAAATTAAATCACACTATCATAGCCAGCAAGGTTATTGAATAGTGAACTGTAACATGAATCGTAAAGTATATCATAACTCTAACCCAAGAAAACATTTCTTTCAATATTATAAACTCAAATAAATTATTATTATTTGATTCAAAACTAAAAGGAGTCAAAAACTCGTCACAATTCATGACTCATTCATAACTCTAAAAGTCTAAGCTCATGTAGATTCAAAAGAAATTGAATGTCATAAATATGCAGGTAACAGGATAGTCAAGCTCACGTTAGAATTTAGGAGGTTTAGGGTTTTAAGATAATGGTGGGGCTTCAATTAACAAAACAGGATTTCAATTACAGTAGAAAGTGATTAAGAGGGAGTAGGTTTTTTGTCTTGTGTGTGGTATATATGCAGAATATTAAAAAAAAAAAAAAAAGGTTGTTTTTATATGTTTCCTGGATTTCGGGTTCCAATCCTTCTCTATGTATCAAATCATTGGATTCACCAAATGAAATGCAAGATTCAAGAGATTTTGTCACAATTCATCCGATCCTATGAGAGATTCATCGTAAAAAAAAAAAAACATTAATTCCCGATTTCGAATCAATTTCCCTTTGGATCAAATCATAAGATTCGAATAGTGAATCGCAAAATTCTGATAACCATGACAGGCTGTATAAACTATGGATTCCTCATTGTGTACAGCAATAAATCTCCTACCTAGGTAAAGTAGAAACAAGAAACTAATATTTCAAAAAAAAAAAAAAACGTGAATCTTACATACCACCTAACACCATAAACATAATCAAGTAACGGAAGATGAAATATTCAACTGCACAAACACTGGGGTTCAAACTATTTCCTCACATTATCCAGGGTAATATAAAAATTATTATTACAAAAATGACAGAAGAGCTAGACTGAGAACAGAATCAATGAAGACACAAACAATCTCTGTTCACATTGAAATTTGAAAACAAACAAGCTCACTTGATTTGCAATCACCCATTACCTCACAAATTCGGCAAGCACGACAGGTCCATGAACTCCAGTGAAATAAATCTGCAATGGAAACCAATAAAATGAGAATATATGACACTTAGACTATGTCTAATTAGAATATGGAAAAGTATATCTTCATACCCCTATGTTGAGCCCAACTTCTCAAGCAGTTCCTGTGGTACTTTTTACTACAACTTTTGCATGAAAGCATCTTCTTTGCTTTCTCACTTCCTTCATTTTCAACACGATTGCACATCCGGCAGAAGACTTTGACATTTGATAGACCCTGTTCCTCACCAGTGACACTTCCTGATGCATCCTGTTAATATAATAAATTGATGTTATCACAGTAATTAATTAATAAAGCCAATTGGCCAACTCACAAAGCATCATATATAAAACCCTGAGATATGGTAATGCTTCATGCATACAAAAGGAAAGGTTAATATAACAGTTTGTATACAAAAACAATACAATATGCCAGGTTGAATACACTCTCACTGAGCATCCACAATGTCATCTATAATCATATAATGTTGTTTCTAGCACAATTCTCATCAGGCATAAGATCCTAAATACACCTATATTTCAATAATCAATACTAAGCAAAGACAGAAAAAAAAATTTCAAACGATGCAGGGCATATACAAAATCAGACATAAAGTTTTCCATTTATGGTTGCACCCCGTACCCAAACAACAGTAGAGAAATCGAATTGGAATAGATCAAATAAATTGGAGACCATCCCCCCCCCCCCAAAAAAAATCAACTATAACCTTTATAATACTATTTGACTTATATACAACATCAACGCAAACTAGATGCAGTAAAGCTATAAATTTTCCCAACCCAACAGCCAAATTTCACGAAACTTATATTTGAGCAAGCTTCCAGCAGTGAAATATTAAGAGGAAGGGAAATAAAACAAGTTAGAAAATATGCATACACAATAAAATTTCGAAACCTAGCCAGCTGAATTCCATAGCATAACCAACAGAAATCATCATTATCAAACCAATCCTCGTAAAAAAAAAAATCCAACCACGCAAACACGCATTTAACACAAGTCGAAATGCTAATCCCACAAAAACCTCACCACCACATCACCGGACTCAAACCGACGAGCATACTCTTCAGCAGCAATCATCGCAGCTGCCCCTTTCCGCTGCAGCGCGACCCGCTTGGCCTGGGCGGACGCTGCCTCATCCAACGCCGCATCTCCAGCGAGTATCCCATCAGCGGGGGCAGACTGCAGTACTGGTGGAGGCGGTCGCACAACCTTGGGCACAACAATTTGCACCGTTTGGTCGCTCTCTCGAGCCCTAATTCCCAATGGGTCCTTGAGAAACTCCTCAAGCTTGAGTACTTCGTCCGAAAAGTCATTCTTTGCCCTTGGGGTGTGAAGACTGCGCTGAAAACCGAGGGCACAGAAGCAGATTCGGCGACTGCAACAGAAAAACCAAAACTGTGTGAGGGAGAAAGGGAGGGAAAGCGTAGAAAACAGAGAGAGTTTGAAAGAAGAAGAGAGAGCGCGCGAGAGTGGTAGAGAAAGTGTTACCTTGTAATTGGACAAGCTACATGAAATGCCATATTGAGGATTTAGATTTGAATTTTGATGTTTAGGGATCGTCCCCAAAAATTACTTTCAACTAAAAAATTTTGAAATTAAAAATAAAAATAAAAATACGATGACGGAGTGAATGAGTTGTGTAGTGCTGTAAGCGTCGGAGGGAAGAGGAAACAGATGGAGAGAGAAATAAACGTGGAGAGGTGGACCTGGACAACACTGGTCTGGGCTTCCATCGTCAAACTAATATAGTGGATCTGGGCCTAGAGGTGCTCAAGTTTTGGACTAGGCCCATCAGTAACGGTCACAATTGAAAATTAGACATATGTATTTTGGAAAAAATGCAAATTTCCACCTTTAAGTTTAGAGAAGTTGAGTTTTATTCTACCAATTTTGAAAACTTAAAAATTAAAATTTTAAATTATTTAAAATTTGAAATTGACACACTTATAATCATTTTATTAAATTATATGATATTTTTGTAAACTTTTTAAATAAGAATAATAATATTATTGTATATTGATTTAGTAGGTCATTTTTTCACACATGATTTTGCAACTCAAGTTTAAATACTAATTAAAATGTGAAAAAATGGAATGATAAATTGACATACAATATATAATATTATGATTCTTGTTTAAAAAGTTTATAAAAATACATAATTTAATAAAATAATTAATTAAGTTGATGGTCCATATTAATTCCAAATTTTATATAATTGAAGGATTTCATTCTAAGTTTTCAAAGTTGAAAAAGCAAAATCCATCCATTCAAATCTGAAAGGAGTATTTTACATTTTTCCCATATATTTTCAATATTTATATAATACAAATTAATTGATTTTGTCTCTCAAATATAAAAATCTAAATTTTAGTCTCTGTAAAATTTGAATTAGATCAATTTTGGCCCAATAATCTATCTTTGTTTTACTAATGAAAATGTCTATTTCACGTACCATCTTTATATATAAGTAGTAGAAAATGTTTTCAATATTACTTATTAATTATACAAATTTCCCTTCAAATTTTCTTAATATTTGCTAAATTAATTGTCAACCTTAACCTAGTTTTTTTTTTTTAATTTAAAGGTAAACATGAGTAATTAAAAACTCACTTTGAAAAATATTAAACTACCAAAAAAACACTAATTCTCTTTTCTACCTTTTAACTCCTCTTTAGCTTACTACTAAGGCATAATTACAACCCAGGAGTTTCACCTTTCAAACTATAAATACTCTTGTATGCTTTACACATTCATATTCTTTTTTTGTTTCTTACTCTAATATTGACTTAAGCATTTAAGGATCCATAACGAACCTTTATCTGCCATCCCCCTAACTTGTTTTTATCTTATAGGTCCCTAACACAATCTACTTATGGAGAGAAATTTACCATTGGCACCATCTGTGGGGATCAAACCAACAACCTTTCTCTTTGCCAGTTTGTTGTTTTTCAAATGAAGTTACAATCACTAGTTAGTTGGTCTCCAATAATCTCCATGCAATCTACCCCAATGGCAGGGAGATGACAAGAATCGCCAATGCCATAAAGTTATGTTTCAATGATTTCAAGGGTTCACTATTCACCAAAATTCTCCACTCAATATTCATATATAAAAAATGCCACTCTTTTTTGCCAATAATTCCATGGGATCATCCCGCACCTATGGTGTTAAGCTTTAAGCTTTTTAACTTAGTAAACAATTCTATGAGACTACCCTATTGCCCGTGGTGTCTTATCCTTCAACCTGGTACAACAATTCAATAAGGTTACCTCATGCTTATGGTCCCAAGCCTTGCTCTTCAGCTTAATAGTACAAAGCCATGCCTTTTCAGGCTTGGTCCCAAATTCTCCAACTTATAGATTCACTTGCCAACACAAGTTATAATCATCATTTTTGTTGTTCTCCAGGAAAAGTTACAATCATTTTACTATTCTCTAATAATTCGTGCAATCATACCCAATGGTAGGAAGGAAATCAAAAGAAGTTACAATCGCTGATTTACTGTTCTTCAATAATCTCTATGTGATCTCCCCCAATTGTAAGGAGGAGGACAAGAATCGTCATCCCTATAAAGTTGTGTTCTAATAATCTCTATGGTTCACTATTTGCCAAAATTCTGTGCTCAATATTTAGATATTAAGAGTGCCACTTTCTTCACCAGTAATCCCATTAGGTCACCTACACCAGTGGTGCTAAGCTCTTTAACTTAGTAAACAACTAGCGGTGAGCCCGTGCTATGCACGGGTGTAACTATGAATGCATGAATTATGTCATCATAATAAAAATTAAAGTTTTTA
>JANHAO010003994.1:0-25117 GCA_026873985.1 Saraca asoca
AGTCCCAGTCAAGCTCCTTAACATGCTAGCACTTGGAGAGGAAGCTTTTGAGGCCACAAGAGGATTTTCCTGGTGTGAAGATCCATTGTCTTCTGCTGTAAAAGAGCTGGACTAAAGGTTAGTAAGCTCTACCTTCATTCTAGATTTGATCTAGGATGCTTTGAGACCTTGAACTGGTGGATCTATGGGAGATTTGCTCAGCCAAAGGGGAGAAATTTTTTTGAAAATTTCGGCCCTTTGCTGCCCCTTTTGGCCAAGCAAACCTACAGAAGGACCTATGAAATGCTATCATTGGATGACAATAAGTATTACATTGCTTTCATTGGCAAACATAAAAGAATGTGCTGGACTTGTTTTGTAAAGCTTAAATATGAGGTTGTAGACATCTTTTGGAAGTTTAAAGCTTGGGTGGAAACTTAAAGCATATGCAAAATATAGGTGATCAGATATGATAATGGAACTAAATATACCTTTGCAAATTTAACAAGTTTTGTGAATATGCAAACATTGAACACTAGTTGACTGCACTTTATACTCTTTAGTAGCATGGTGCTGTGGAAAGGAAAAACAAGATGATTATGGAAATGACTAGATATTTGCTTCATGACAAAGGGCTACCAAAGAAGTTCGAGGTTAAGCTGCAAACACAACAGTCTTTTTGCTAAACAAATTGCCAACAAAAGCTTTGCAAAAAAAAAAGTCTCTATTTGAAGCATGGTATGGCTATAAACCAAAGTCGCTTATCCAAAGACATTTGGTTGCCTATGTTTTTCTAATATTCCTCAGGTTAAGAGAGACAAATTGGACAAGAAAACAAAACCTGAGATCTTTGTAGGCTATAACTCAATTTCAAAGGCCTGCAGGATCTACTTACCATAGAGCAACAAAGTATTTGTTAGCAGGGATGGCTAATTCCTTGAATTACACTTGGAGCTGGGAGAATTACAAGAAGCTTGAGTTATAAGAGAGGATGATAATGTGGATGAAGAACCTATTAGAGGGCATAGATCACTCTCTGACATTTATCAGAGGTGTAATGTTGTTGTAATGGAGCTTGTAAGATATGAAGAAGTTGTAACTAATCAGAAATGGATAACTGTAATAAAGGAGGAGCTCAAGATGGTTGAAAAGAACCAAACATGAGAGTTAGTGGATAGACCTAAAAATAAGGAAGCTATAGGCATCAAATGGGATTTAACCAGATGGTTAGCGTAGATTTCTTTGAAACTTTTACCCTAGTTGCCAGGTTGGATACCATAAGAATGTTGCTGGCCTTTGTTGCATAAAAGGGCTGGGTTATACATCAAATGAATGTTAAGTTAGCCTTTTTGAATTGATACTTGGAGGAAGAAATTTTTATGGAGTAACTTGAAGGATTTATCATTTAAGGACAAGAGGAGAAGGTATATCAACTGAAAAAAGCCCTGTATGGTTTAAAATAGGCACTAAGGTCTTGGTATAATAGAATTGATGCACACTTGGTAAACTTAGGCTTTGAAAAGAGTTTGAGTGGATGTACTTTATATATTAGGAAGGTTGATAATGAAATACTATATATGTTGATAATTTGCTTGTTACAAGAAGCAAAAAGGAGCGGATTGATAAGTTTAAAGAAGAAATGAAATATGTCATTGAAATGACAGACCTTGGGTTGAGACATTCTTCCTTGGTATGTAGGAACAACAAAAACAAAATGAAATATTTGTATGCCAACAAAAACATGCAAAGGAAGTCCTCAAGAAGTTCAACATGGAAAAGTGTAAGCCAAATGCAACTATAATGAATAAAAAGGAGAAGTTTTGTCAAGAAAATGGAGCTAAAAAGGTTAATGAAAGGCACTTTCCAAAACCTTGGAGTATGCAACTCCAGAGCTAAAGAGGAGTGTTGACTGGCATGACTCATGAAGTTGCTAACAAAATTTGTCTTCTTTGCTACTAATTTTTTAGAGATAAAGAAGTCAAGTGGCTATTAGGATTATGATCATCACATTATGCTAGTTTTTAGGCACTTAACTAATATGCTTAACATGTAGCAAATTTTTCTGTTAGTTAGTTTTTTATTCAATTTTTTTTGCAATTTAGTTTTTATTATGCTGCATAAATAGGTGCTTTATTGCTTAATGAAATGTGATTTCTATAGTCTTAAAAACATCTTGATCTTGTTATCTTTGCATTTAATTTTCTAAATAACCAACATCTTTTGTTCGATTAATAAACCATCTTTAATAGTTTTGATAAGTATTTGTTCCTAGGAAGTACACCTGACTAATCATATTTGTGGTTTTTTGGCTTAAAAAAATACTTGTTCAGAAATGGAGTTATGTCAATAGAAATGAACTTAGCAATCTCTACAAATAGTTTGTTGATGATGGATTTTGGTTCAGTCTCGAATCCAACCAATTAGAAGAGTTCTAAGGACTCAAACTGTAATGTGATTGAACTAAAAAAGATAGAAAGGAAGAATAGAGGAAGAACCACAACAACATAGGAGGTTTTTAATA
Organism: Saraca asoca; assembly: GCA_026873985.1. Taxonomy (NCBI): domain Eukaryota; kingdom Viridiplantae; phylum Streptophyta; class Magnoliopsida; order Fabales; family Fabaceae; genus Saraca; species Saraca asoca. The sequence goes on from JANHAO010003994.1 coordinate 2,501, forward strand.
TGGTTCGACTAAAATTGGATAGCATCGGTCCCTACATCTATGATAGCATTTTATTACCTTGGTGAAAATTTGGCAGAGTTACAATATTTATTTCCTTTCTACCCTACTTATAGTGGTCTCCCTCCTCTTATTTATAGAAGCTTGGGAGGTTACAAATGTAATTTTATAATTTGTATTTCTATTACATCAAAATAAATGTACAAGACAGTTTAGACTACTATAAAATGGCATCTGCAGACTACTGGCTAACTTTTGTAGATGTGGGTGGGGCCTACAAATTGATTCTTGCAGACTAGTCCTATAAACCTTGGTCTAAGAAGGTCCCTGCTTCAAGTTTATCCTTAATGAGCTCTTTGCTAAGCATGACACTATGTTTACGTGCTAGGATTTGGAGTTGAGTCACTGTTGTCCTTTGGTCAATGAGGACAAACCACACAAGCTCATGTTTGGCAATGCGAGCTCACGTATAGCGAGTTGCTAGCTATATGAGCTTGGGCTCGTTCCTTAGCCCTTGGCAAGCTAGGGCTTTTGCCTTATTCTATGCTTAGATAGCTAGCGACCTGGTGAGTTTAGCCTTTTCCTTCATTTGGACTTATCTACTGGGCCTTTGCCAATCCACCTCGTGCAGTACCAGAAGACACCTATAACATTAGCCCCCCAACTCTTAACTCGCTTCGCGGGCTAGGAGTTATAGTTTTTCTAGCAAAAGGCTTTATAGATTATTGTGCAATCAAAGTCTTTGGTCAGCTTGTCATTTCATCTATTCCAGGCCATACCTCTTACTATACATGTCTCACTGTTATGGATGAGTCTACCTCGTTTTCTTCTAAGGCATTTAATGAATGTGGTTGAGAGTTCTCTTAGACTTTTCAGTGGGACTTGATCGGTCTATTGAAAGCATGGGAAGTTCTTCTTCCTTCTCCATTGAGTGATCTGATGGGTGCCTTAGATAAGCCCCCCATATTTCTGATGGTGTGTCTTTTCGGTGAGGTGTGTATGATTTGCTGCATAGGAAGTCTTTATAGGCAATCCTTCTTCAAGTATTTAGAAAGATATTGTATAAATCTTGGATTATTTCCTCATGGTAATGCCATGGGGTTTTGCCTTTTCAGCCACGTTTGTTAGCTTCTTTGGAATTCTTAATGCTAGGTAGAGAGCTGGAAAGGGGCTCTAAACTAAGGAGGACAGCTAGAAAAAGATTAATGAGCAAAGTGCCTGCTGGTCCTTCTGCTAGTGCTGGCTAGAATTCATCTCCATGAAGCCAATCTTCTTTCCAGAATGTATTAGCTGTAGGCTTCTGCTATTTTATATTTGTATTTTGACCCTTTCTGATGTAAATGTACCTCATTGAATGAGGCTTTTAATGAATGAATTCTTCTTTCATGATTCTTGCTTATTGTATTAAGTATTCTGCACATTGCAAATGATATTATAAATTCCTAAAAATCACAGTAAAGTAAAACATTTAAGTAATCGATCGGTCATGCATCTTAGTGAACAATGAACATGGGCATCAAGGTGCCTTAGTGATGAGTAGTGCGTAGGTCACATGAGAGCTGCTAGCATTAGGTCATATGAAAGCAGTGAGAATTTGGTGATATGATAGCTATGCTTCATGAGTCGCATCATTGCAATCTTATTGCTCAGTAGGCATTATAAGTTTAACTTTGCCAGCAATCTTATTACTCAATCTCACAACAATCTTGTTGCTTAGTGGAATAGCAATCTTATTGCTCAGTCTTGTAGCAATCTTACTGCTCAGTGGAATAGTAATCTTGTTGCTCAGATCCACTATAGTCTTATGTCTCAGTGAGACAACAATCTTGTTGCTTAGTGAAATAATAATCTCGTTGCTTAGGCAGGATATGAACGACTCTACCAGCAGTCTTGTTGCTTAGGTAGGATATGAATGACTCTACCAATAGTTTTGCTACTCAGATAGAAAATGAGTTTATTCTTAGCACCTCCGTGCCTCAGTTGACAAGCTGGCAATGATCTTAGCATGCAAGGTGCTTCAACTGAAAAGTTGGTAGTAAAATTAAGCTTGATTTTGTCAATCGTAGAATAATTCTCTTTTGTACAACATTATGCTGAAGATTAGTGAACAAAAAGATTCAAAGGGCTTTACTAGCCTTTGGACAACATTACAATATTAGAATATGGTCCTGACTGAAGGGCCTTGCTTGTGATCAGCGATCTGTTGGGGCTGCTGAGGTTGCCATTCGGAGGGTTGGACCATGTAATCTTGTAAGCGACTTCTTTTGATGAGGTTTTCTATGGCATCCTTAAGTGCCCAATATTCTGGGGTGTTATACCTGACCTTGTTGTGAAAAGCGCAGAATCTGCTCATATCTTTGAACTTGCTGGGGACCCTCCCTTAGGGATTTTAGTTTCCCAAGATCTTCTCTGTGTCTTTCTGTGGTGAAGATCCTATCTTGAGTGTCAAACAAGATGCTATAGCTTTCATGGCGACCCCGATTATGAGGTCACACAGTCCTCGCTTTCTTTGTGAGTTGGACATTGGAGTCGGCTCTCAGATTCTCATCACTCCTCTTCTTACTTTAAGCAAAGCTATTTTCCTCATCCTCTTGCTTGGACTCTTTTATGCCAAAAGTTTCATTCCACCTAATCTATTTGGTAACTCGATCATAAAATTTAGCTACATCTCTAACCGAGAACTTGTACAAGCTTTTATATAGCTTTCCATCTTTACGGAGTCCCACTAAGATAGCTGTCATGATATTTTCCTTTGAGGGATTTTCTACTAAATTGGCCTTGTGCCTGAATCTGATTATGCACTCTTTCAGCGATTCATGCCTATGCTAAAAGATCATCATAAGATGGCATGGAGGTGCGAGTTGCCTTTTCACAACCTGGTATTGATCAATGAATTTCTTCTGGTATTCTTCCCAGCTAGAAACATTGCGAGCTGGAAGGCTTCTGAACCATGCTTGAAGCATGCCTCCTAATGTAACCGGGAAGATGTAGCATTTGATTAGAGGATTAGCTATCTAAAGGTCCATCTGGATGTTGAATATATCTAAGTGGTCACAAAGGTTGCTATTTCCATCGTACAATAGATTTGTAGGAGCTTTGAATTTATGAGGGAGAGGCTACACCTCAATTTCTTTGGAGAATGGCAAACTACTCTCTTCATGAGCTTGATCATCTTAAGCTCGAAGGTGTTCCTCTAGTCACTTTAGCCTCTCGAATAGTTCTTTTATCCCCAGGTCGTGGGAGAAGTAACTTGAAGTATTTCCATGATCAAACCTATTCAAGCTCTTAACTTGATGTAAGCCTTTAAGCCATTGACTATCGCGATCCTCGTATGTTTGGCAAGCTCCTGATCTTGCTTGCTGGTTGGTGGAGTAAGCTAAGTCTTCCTTCTAGGCTTTTTCACATAATTACTAGAGTTATACGATGATCTTGGCTTGTTTCTGCACGCTAAAAGCTTGTGCTTGTGTCAGTACTTTTATCATGTCTGTTAACTCTCTTACTGTGTTTTCAAACATTTGCTAGAGCTGGTGACCTGTCTGCATCTCATCTGTTCTAAGAGTTGTAGTAGGCTGGCAGTGGTTTCCAAGATATGTACCAATGACAATGCTGGCAGCAGGAGCACTTGCCAATTGATCAACTAGAGCATTTGAGCTTCTAGAGATTCTTTCTCTTCTAGCCATTGTAGCTGAAAAGAAGATCAACCAAAATGTAGATGAGTCAACACAGATAATGCCAAAATGTTAATGGTGGATTTCGATTCAGTCTCGAATCCAGCCAACCAGAAGAGTTCTAAGGACTCAAACTACAATCCAGTTGAACTAGCAAAGGAGGAGAGGAAGAATAGAGGAAGAACCGTAACAACATAGGAGGTTTTTAATGTGGTATGGCTAAAATCGAGTAGCATCAGTCCTTATATACATGATAGCATTTTATTACTATGGTGAAAATTGGGCAGTGTTACAATATTTGTTTCCTTTCTATCTAACTTATAGTGGTCTCCCTCCTCTTATTTATAGAGGCTTGGGAGGTTACAAATGTAATTTTATAATTTATATTTCTTTTACATTAAAATAAATGTACAAGACAGTCTAGACTAGTATAAAATAGCTTCTACAGACTGATGGCTGACTTTTATAGATTGCTTTCTATGGGTGGGGCCTATAAATTTCTTTTTGCAGACTGGTCCCATGAACCTTGGTCTAAGAGGGTCTCTACTTCAGGTCTAACTTTAATGTGCTCTTTGTTGAGCATGACGCTACATCCGCATGCTGGGATCTGGAGTTGCTGGCCTTTGGTCAGTGAAGACGAATCAATCAAGCTTGTGTTCAGCAATACGAGCTCACATATAACGAGTTGTTGGCTATGAAAACTTGGGTTCGGTCTTTAGTCCTTGGCGAGCTAGGCCTTCTACCTTATTCTGTGCTTGTGTAACTAGTGATTTGGTGAGTTTAGCCCTTTCCTTCATTTGGAGATATTTGTTGGGCCTTTGCTAGCCCACCTCATGTAGTATCGGAAAACACCTATAACATAGTTCAAATTAGATGAAAAAAATCATGAATTCATTCCGTTCATTTAGTAAACTATATAATAATATAAGCTAGATTATGAATTAACTTACCAGTGTCAATAATGAATGATCTTTGGCAAAACAAATGATTATCAAACTTTTGAAGGATTGGATTTAATTGAGCTAAAACATCTACTCAGTAGTCATGGTTGCCTAGCATTAAATCCAATATATGATTCACATAAGATAGAAGAAACAATTGATTATTAGAAGAGATTAGTATTAGAACTTAGAACTCACCATTATACCATTGCTTTTGGAGGCTCTTGGTAGTATAGAGTGGCCTTGGTTTTTAGTAGATATCAGTCAATCCATTATCATAAAAGTTGTCTTTAGTAGATATCACAAAGTCTATGTTCACTTTTTTAGCAACTTTTCTCATTTGATACATAACAAAAAAAAAATTATGTTTTAGCAAACAAAACCATAAAAATAGAAGGATTATATACTAGGAATAAAAAAGAAGTGAAAAATTAATATGCTTTTGAGATGAAATATATGTATGAGAAATTACTTGAGCAATAACTTTAGATTGATTATACGTTCCTTTTCTTCCTTAGTCTCCAATTACCACTAAACTAAGAGAGCCATCAACTTTGGTGGAATGCTGTAAAGGTTGAAGTACAACAGAAATAGATAGAAAACACAGAAGAAATTAGAAACTCCATAGGAGGTTTCTTCTGAAGCCATCCATGTTTTTGTTAGTCTCAAATGAAAAGTTCAAATGTAAGATATGAAGTATTTTGAACTTTGCATTTATAGGAATATTTATATAAGAAATTGCAAAACAATGGGGTTTATTGACAAGGAAGGATGATGAAGGATAATAACTACCAAAGTGACAAATATGACTTTAGTACAAATAGTATGGCATGCGTAATGCATAATAATTATTAACTAAGCCATTAGAAAGCTACTGGAAAAGCCAGAAAAGTGGACAAAACTAAGGCTACTCTTGCCAATTTTTGTAGTAAAATTTTGAGTTCTAAGGTCCAAGACAAAGTGTCATAAGGGATTCATATGTTAGAAGATGATGAAGCTACTGTTAGGTCCCATCTTGCCACTGATTGTTAGCTTATACAATTTCTTAGCAACTTATTGGGAAAACCAAAACAAAAAGTATACATGGTGAGAAAATATATGAGTGACAAAAGCTATTGATAGATTGTAGTAAGATAGATGAGCAAAACTGCTCAAATACCTCTTGCAAATTTCATCAATGAAATTGAACATACAAATAATATCCATGGAATGTAGAGTCATTGTTGTTGTTTATCAACTCTTCTTTCTAAACAAACTCTTATAAAGATCCTCCTATGCTCAAATATCATGACTTTATAGTTGTTTTTATCTTCTCATTTATCTTCTTTCACATTTCTTACTTCTTCTACGTTAATTTCAAAAGAAATTCATAGAAGACACCTAGATTTTCATAAAACAAGCCAATAGAAAGATCATAGTCAAATAACTCCTATTATAGACAATTTGCCAAATGCACCCTAAACAAAATTATTACATAGATTAGTTAAATAAAAGATTAATGAATGAAGTTGGTAGAGATCACCAAAATAGTTAATTTCTATTTAGGAGACTTGCATATACAGATTAAATCAACAAGTGATATTGAGTATTCAATTGGATGGTTCAAATAGTTCTATTTAAAACTTACATTCTAAAACACCTTACAAACATTTAGGATTTCTTGCTGAGTTTCACGATTTCAACATTAAATGACTATTCAATAGAGTGTCATCAGTAACAAGTAGTATATGCCCTTTTTTGTATGTGATGAAAACATAGAGGACCAAGCCAAAGATCACCAAAAAGCCTTACATTTTCTAAGTGGACTCATGACTAAAGCCAAGGCAAAGATGATAAGGGAAGTAATTCAAGGGCTTTGTCACTTACTTTGGAGCTCATATGGAAAGCAAGGCTTTAGGAGTTCAAGTGTTATTTGCATAAAAGCCATGCCAGTTACTTAAGACCACTTGACCATCCACATGGCAGCCTTTGAAGCATCCATTTGGCATTACTCTTGGCTGTAACATGGTAGTTTCTTTATGTCACATATGATCAGGTTTATTTAGCATATTTTTGGCTATTTTTTGTGAAACATTTATGGACTATTTTTGATCTTTTATTATATATTTTTTTGGGCTAGTTTATGGCTGATTTGGACGTCAATTTGAAGGGTCATTTTGACTATTTTTATAACTTGTGTGTTGACTATTTGTTAAGGGTTAGACTAATATGTTTTTGGCCAAATTTTTTTGGGTATTTTAGTGGGCTTGTTTGGGACCTTAATCCAATCCATTTTAGTGAGTAATTTCTATTATGGGAGACATGTTTCTTTCACCATTCAGATTTGATAATTTTATGAAATGGAAGTGTTTTCTTCTTTGAACAAGTACTATCTTAGGGTTCTAATGAGAATTTGAGACTTATCAAAAAGCTCACTCTTTGTGGTATCTATTTTTATCACTTATCACTCTCCTCCTACCTTTTTAGAGTGTGGCATAAATACCTTTTATTTTCCTTTTAATTTTGGTACTGAATTTTGTTGAATTGGGGATAATTCCATGGGCATTTCTATGGGAGATCACATCAGTTTAGTATCAAGCTTTGGCTCTTCTAACTTAGGTGATATCTCTATATTTCTTCTTATTTATTCTTTTATTTTCCTTCATTTTCCTTGCTGTGTTCCCCTGAATTTTTATGATACATTTCTTGGTCAATTGTTGTCCAATTGAATTGTCAGTTGCTTGCTGTTTGCTATAAAAAATTGCATCAGTTTTGCTTGAGTTTTTACTTTAGTTTTTGCTTAGTTTATGCCTTAATTTTGCATAAATTTCTCATGTTCTATTTGTGCACATTAAGTGTTTGATCTTAGTTTTGTTTGATCAAAATTTCTTTACTAATTTCTTTCCATTTCTATTTCATTTCCTTGCCTGTCTTGTTGAAGGTTCTACTGAAAATTCTACAAAATTTACACTCTTGCTTTGTTGCATTTCAAGTGTTTGTTAATTTGTTTAAGTATCTTTTTATTTGTGCTTTAGTGTCCATTAGTGTAGGATTGAATTATATTTCATTTTAGTGTGATTTGGGTCCATTTTCCTAACAATTATATCAAGTTTTGTTTGCTGTCCCTTGCTACCCTGTTGTGGCAAAAACTTTGTGGTGTTTTTCTCCATAATTTTTGCTGCTGTCTTAGCTTAATTGTAATTGTGTTTTGCACCAAAATCATCTTAGTTTTGAGTACACTTGTTTGGAAGTTGATTTAGGACAATTGTGTTTGATTTAAATTGTTAATGATAGCTCAAATGTTTGATAACTAAGTGCTAAAAATTTTGGACAACAAGCTATTTGTTGAAAAAAAAAATAAGAAAGAAAAGGAAAGGGTAGTAGAAAAGCAAAACAAAAGAGAAGAAAAAGTGTGAAAGAGCGAAAACAAAAGAAAAGAATAAGTGTGAAGGAAAAAAAGAAACAAAAGAAAAGAACAAGTGTTAAGAAAACAAAAGAAAATTGACAAGAAAGAAGAACAAATGTTGTCTTGAAATTGGAAACAAAGGAAAAAATTTTTACAACTTTTTGAGCTCTATTTAAGCCAAAATACTTGTCTATTTGGAGTTAATTTCCATTGTATTTAACTTGAATATATATATATATATATATATTTTGATTGTATGATTAATATTCTAGCTTAGAAATCTAGTTAAATTGCATTTACTTGATATTTTCCTCTACAACTTATTGAATTTCCCTAAAATTTTTCTACCTTACCCTGAAAAATTCTATTTAGCCAAAACTTATTGGTCTTGTGCTATCCAATTTTTTTTGTGTTTTCCTTGTTCATTCCTTACTCTTTATTCTTATTGGTTCATGACATATTTTAGTGATTTGAGTGTTGTGTGATATTGAATGCTACATTTTATAAACTCAAAGTTTTATCTCTTTAGTTCTTATAGGACTTAAAAGAAAGGACTAGAGTGGTAAAAGGCAAGTGTGTTTGTGAGCACAACAAAAAGGAAAAGCCTAATTGTGAGTGCAAACACAAGTGGAGTGATCTAAGCACTTATGATGGTATGAATTTATGAGGTCCATATTTTTTCCTAACATTTATTGCAGAATTTTGTTTGGTCCAAAGATGAAAGGTAGTGGATCCTAACTTAATGAGATCATGTTCACTCTAAGAGTAATGCAATAATAATTTGAAAGAGTGAATATGAAGATTGATGGCCTTGGTGAAAGAGTCACAAATGTGGAAAATAGTAGACACTCTCATAAATGAAGAACTAGAAGAACACATGACTAATATAGAAGCAATGAGGGGGATTTGAGAGATGAAAGAGAAGAAGAGGAGCTACCCACTTCCCATTATGATATTGAAAGAAGTGAAAAAAGAAAGGATAGAGGCAATGTGGGAAGGAGACATGAAAGACCAAGAAGAGAAAGGGTGGATTCTAGCCTACACAATATTAAGATGACAGTTCCATTTTTTCAAGGCAAAAATGATTCGGAAGCCTATCTTGAATGGGAAAAGAAAGATAAGCTAATATTTAAGTGTTACAACTATTTAGAAGAGAAGAAGGTGAAATTAGTGGTTGTGAAATTCATGGATTATGCTATTATTTGATGGGATTAACTTGTGCAAAATAGTAAGAGGAATCTTGAAAAAGCCATATCTAAATGGGAAGAATCGAAGACCATTATAAGGAAAAGATTTGTCCCTTTACACTATTATAGACAATTGTACCAAAAGCTTTAAAGTCTTACTCAAGGATCCAAGAGTGTTAAAGAATATCACAAGTAGATAGAGGTAGCAATGATAAGAGCCAATGTAGAGGAGGATAGAGAGGCTACTATGACACGATCTCTCCATGGTTTGAATCATGACATTGATAATGTATTTGAGTTACAACACTATGTGGAGCATGAGGATATGGTACACATGGTCATAAAGGTGGAGAGACAACTCAAAAGGAGGATTTCTTCCAAGTTTGCTCACTAAACAAGTTCCTCTTGGAAGACAAATTAGGATAAGAAACAAAAACAAAGAGACCTCTAAGTTTACAAGAAGCCATCAGCCAAAACTTCATTAAAAGTGAAAGTGGAAGTTTTAAGAGGTAAAGACAAGTTGGAGGTGCCACAAAAATAAAGAAACACCAAGTGCTTGGGTCATGACCACTATGCCTCTAAGTGTCCTAAGAAAAAAGTTATGATATTGAATGGCAATGGAGAGGTGGAATCGACTAGTGAACATGAGATAGAGGAAAACAAATCTAATTCAAGTAGTGAAGAGAACAATGAATTGCAAGAGGTTACGGTTGAAGAAGAGACATTAATTGTGAGGAGAGCTTTGAATACCTGGGCTAAGAAGGGAAGTGAAGAGCAAAGAGAGAACATTTTCCATACTAGATGCCATGTTCAAGGAAAAATTTGCAATGTGATTGTAGATGGGGGAAGTTGTGCTAATGTTGTTAACACAATCATGGTTGAAAAATTAGCTTTGCCTACCCTAGATTAGCCCACTCTTTATAAGCTTCAATGGTTGAATGAAAGTGGGGAGGCAAAGGTAACAAAATAAGTGCTAGTTTCATTCTCTATAGGACGGTATAAAGATGAAGTATTGTGTGACGTTGTTCCAATATAAGCTGCTTATTTACTACTTGGAAGGCTGTGGCAAGTTGATCAACAAGTTAACCATGATAACTTTCTAAATCAGTATAGCTTCGAGAAAGATAACAAAATTATTACTCTTGTACCCCTCACCTTAAGCAATTTTTAAAAGATCAATGAAAATAGAGAAAAATAAAGGAAAAGAGAGAAAAAGTGGTAAATAAGAGTTGAGAGAAAGTGAAAAACAAGAAAATAAGAAGTGAAGTTTATTTGCCAAGGCTAGTGATGTTAGACAAGCTTTGTATTGTAATTGGCTTATATTAGTTCTTATTGCAAAGATGCTATTTTGAATGATAAACATGAAACTAATTCTTTGCCTAGTGCAATTGAGTCTATTTTGTAGGAATATCAAGAAGTGTTCCCCAAAAAATTACCTTACGGTTTGCCACCATTAAGAGGGATTAAGCATCAAATTGATTTCATTCCTGGAGCCTTAATTCCTAATTGGCCAACCTATAGAACAAATCCCAAAGAGGCTAAGGAGATTCAAAAATGAGTGAAGGAGCTCATGGCAAAAGGCTACATTAGAGAGAGCATGAGTCTTTGTGCAATTTTGATTTTGCTTGTGTCTAAGAATGATGGCTCTTAGAGAATGTGTGTTGATTGCAGGCCAATCAACAAAATAATTGTAAAGTATAGACATCCTATCCCAAAGCTTGATGATATGTTTTATGAATTACATGGCTGTTGTATTTTCTTTAAAATTGATTTGAAACATGATTATCATCAAATTAGGATGAGGCTAGGTGATGAATTGAAAATTGCATCTAAAATTAAGCATGGTTTGCATGAGTGGTTGGTTATGCCTTTGGGTTAACAAATGCCCTTAGCACATTTATGAGGTTAATTAACTATGTCTTATATGCTTTCATTAGAAAATTTGTTGTTGTCTATTTTAATGATACCCTTGTTTATAGTAAAAGTGAAAATGAGTATGTTGAGCATTTGAAATATGTTTTGCAATGTTTGAAGGATGAGCAATTGTATGCTAATTTTGAGAAATATTCCTTTTTCTTGGAAAAAATTAATTTCTCAAGTTATGTGGTGAGTGGCAATGGGATTGAAATGGATGAGGAAAAAGTGAAAGCCATTAGAGATTGGCTAACCCCTAAAATCGTGAGTGAGGTAAGGAGTTTTCATGGATTAGTTAGCTTCTAAAGGCAGTTTGTGAGAGATTTTAGTACCATGGCAGCCCATTAATCAAATTAGTAAAGAAGAATGTAGGTTTCAAGTGGGAATGTGAGCAAAAGAGAGCTTTTAACTTGATGAAAGAAAAATTAACTTAAGCCCCTTTACTTGCTCTTCTAGATTTTTCAAAAGCTTTTGAGATTAAATGTGATGTATCAAGACTTGGTATTGGAGTTGTTTTGTCCCATTACATTCTTTATGAAAAGCTGAATAAAATATCTCTCAACTACCTAACATATGACAAGAAGGTCTACACATTGGTTCAGGCATTGGAAACTTGGCATCACTATCTATGGCCAAAAGAATTTATCATCCACACTGACCATGAATCCTTGAAGCACTTGAAAGGCCAAGGTAAGCTAAACCAAAAATATGCAAAATGGATGGAGTTCATTGAGACATTTCCCTATGCCATCCAATACAAATAAGGTAAAATGTATATGGTAGCCAATGCCTTTTTTTGTAGGTATACCTTATCTCCATTATGCATACTAAATTGTTGGGGTTTGAAAATATTAAAGAATTATATGTTGATGACCGTGACTTTGCTAATGTGTTTAATGCTTGTAAGAAAGTTGCTTTTGGGAAATACTTTTAGGTAGATGGCTATCTTTTCAAAGAAAATAAATTGTATGTGCCTAAGGGATTTTTAAGGGACTTGCTTGTTAAAAAAGCATATGGGGGGATTTAAGGAGACATTTTATCATTGTTAAAACATTGTCTATCTTGCAAGAGCATTTTTTTGGCTAGGCATGAAGCATGGTGCAGAAAAGCTTTGTCGAAATTGTATCACTTGTAAAGGAGCTAAATCTAAAATCATGCCTCATGGTTTTTATGCCTTACTCTCCATTCCTAGTGAACATTAGGTGGATTTTTTCATGGATTTTGTGCTTCATTTGCCATGGTCCAATAAGGGGAAGGTTTTATTTTTGTTGTGGTTGATAGATTCTCAAAGATGGCTCACTTCATTTCATGTAACAAAATCGATGGTGCCACACATATGGTTAATTTATTCTTGAAAGAGGTTGCAAGATTGCATGGAGTGCCTAGGACTATTGTTTTAGATAGAGATGTGAAGTTCTTAAGCTACTTTTAGAAAGTCTTTTAAGGTAAACTAGGGATAAATTTGTTGTTTTTTTTACCACTTGTCATCCTCAAATTGATGGACAAATGGAAGCAGTTAATAGGACTTTATCTATGTTACTAGAATCTATCATTCAACAGAACTTAAAGAATTAGGAACAATATTTACCTCATGTAAAGTTTACATATAATAAGAGTGTATATTTGGCCACTCAATATTCTCCTTTTGAAAATTTGTATGGTTTCAATCCACTAACCCTTTTGGGTTTATTGCCAATACAAATTGAGGAGCATCCTAGTCTTGATGGGAAGAGGAAGGTTGGACAAGTGAAGCAACTCCATGGATAAGTGAAACAACTCCATGAATAAGTGAGGAAGAACATTGAAAGGAAGATGGAACAACACACCTAACAAGCCAATAAGGGTCAAAAGAAAGTGGTGTTTGAGTTAAGTGATTGGGTGTGGTTACACATAAAGAAAGTAAAATTTTTGGTTCAAAGGAAAATAAATCTCCATCCAAGAGGAGATGGGCTTTTTCAAGTAGTGGTAAGAATAAATGACAATGTATAGAAATTAAATTTCTTAGGTGATTTTAACATTAGTGCTATATTTAATGTTATTGACTTTTCTCCTTTTGATGTAGATTTTGATTCGAGGTCAAATCATTTTGAGGAGGAAAGGAGTGATGAGAACATGGAGGATTTGAGTTGCCAAAATGTAAGAGGGAAGGGATTCAAGTAGCTTGGAGGTATAAGTACAATAATAGAACTACCATGTAAAGGTAGTTGTTGTGTGTTAATGTTATGGAGTAGGGCAAAAGGAATAGAAGGTCAGAACGTCCTAAAAGGTCTAAGGTTTAGGCCCAAGTGAGTTTTATAGTTTATAATGTCTCTCGGTTGTAGAAATCTAGGTTGGTTTGCATGGATCTAAGAGTCTCCAATGGCTATGAGACCTTAGGCATCATAATGATTTAGTGAAGGTGGGAGTGGGGATCCTATTTATAGGGCCCTAACAATTTATGGGAGTTAATGATGATAGTGTAATGATCCATTTATGAAGTTGATAGTTAGAGGAGATAATAAAGAGTTGCTAAAGGAGTCTTAATTGACCAGAAGCTTAGGAGAGGAATCTATAGGATAAGGAATTTAAGGTTATTTAAAGTAGATTAATTTGGCTGGATGGCCAAATTGGTAGGATATTCTCTAAGGTCAGGTTTCTAGAAGGTTAGGTTTCTAAAGGCTAAGGGTACTAGAGGAGTAGTATTCTTAATGAGTGGTAGTTGTATTTCCTAGAGAAAAGTCTTATGGGGGTCTAAGGTTTTACATGAATGGTTCTTCATAGAGGGTACTTTAGCTTAGTTTAGTTGTTTCCTTGCTCGCCTTTGCTTTAAGGATACATGAGTGAGAAGTTAAGCATGACGTGCTCACTTATCTACACTTCTGTAGATGCAACCCTATTCCAATTTTATCATGCCATAAAAAGTTCCTAAAGAACTTGTAGGGAGAGCGATACTCATCCTTGCATCTAATTCAATCATTGCTCTTGATTAAGAGCACCACTAGCTGGCATAATGCTTCTGCACCATCATGTTAGTTCAAGATTGTGTAACACTCCATAAGCACATTGGCACTATAGCCATCTATGTGAGGGTTTGAAGACTAAGAGCAAGGTCCTGTCCCAGCAAGTTGTAGAGAAGCAGGGTCTTACCTCTAAGAGTTGTATAGAAACAAGGTCCTATTCTCAAAGTGTGATGCAAGAGAGAGGTACTATAACTTTAGAAGTTGATAGTAATGGCTAATCTGGAGATCGAAAAAGTGAGAAGCAGCTTGTAGAGATAGGCAACTGGCCCTTTTAATAGTAATATAATAAGTACGCCATGTAGGTAAGTAAATTGAGTAAGCTTCATGCTGACTGCTTGAACCATAGGTAAGAGTATTGAGATAAGCTTTGTGTTAGCTACTCGAGCCATAAGTAAAGGCATTAAGATCCAGAAGATTAAGAGTTAGGCCTTAGGTAAGCTCGTATTATCCATAGATCAAGAGGCTCAAAGGCTTGGTGCTATGAAGATACTATTAGGCTTCAGTATAAATGCCTTTCCTAAGGGCCATATCCTTTGCTAGAACCCATGAATTATTTATATAACTTCTCTTAAAATTAATTTGTCTTAGGCCTTGCACATACCTATGGTAGCATAAGTTAATTAGCATCTACCCAAGAAACATTGAATAAAAAAGATAATCAACAATCTTGTAAAGGGAACAACCTCGTTAAACTTATCAAAGATGAACTCAACGGTAACATGATAATCATATTACATGCGCCAACAAAATTAATTTGGATACCATAGGCCCACTTTAATGAAAAAAGATGCTCTCTTTTTCTTAAAAAAAAAAAGAGGGTATGATTTTCAGAGAGAGATAGATACAGATTTTTTTTTTTTGTTAAAATAGTGGGTAAAAAATATTTTAGGTTCCAAAATAAAAAATGTTTATTTATCTCTTCAAAAATTATAGAAAAATGAGAGGACATATTCACGTAAACAAATACTTGTATTGAATATCATTATGACATCATAATATTTTTTCCAGGTTGTGTATGTTAGACTTATGATAATAAAATTATTTCTTAGCCATTTGCTAACAATTTAAAATTTTGACAAAGAGTACTTGACATGGTATTAAAGTCTCTTAAATTGATAGGTCAAGGGTTTAACTCTTGCTCTCTCTCTCTTTTTTTTTTTTTTTTGCAAAATACAAATAACCTCCTAAACTAAGGTTTTTTGTAACATAATCCCCTAAAGTTTCAAATCCTATGAATAACTCTCTTGAAGTTTTCAAAAAACTGAAAATATTAAGATTTGACTTTAAAGAAACACAAAATGGCAAATGAGCCACTTCTAACTCTTTTGAACTATTTTTTAGTGTAGTTAACTTAAAATAATAAAGGAAAAAAATGCATACCTCACCTCCCCAAATGTAGTCGAATCGAAT
Source organism: Saraca asoca (assembly GCA_026873985.1). NCBI lineage: Eukaryota > Viridiplantae > Streptophyta > Magnoliopsida > Fabales > Fabaceae > Saraca > Saraca asoca. Next base: position 18,002 of record JANHAO010003994.1, read on the forward strand.
TTTAATAATAATTTATTCAAAGTGTCATAGCCAAAACATATTAAAGATTCAATCCCATTGATAATAATTTAGTTCAAAAGAAAATCTGCCCATAAATTGATTGAAATTCTTGTAAAAACTATTAAAAAGAGTCATAGATGATCTATATGTATTTTTCTACTTTTTTAATTGTAATTTTAATATTTTTTAGTTTTTAAAAAATTTATGTAGTTATTTATATGATTTAAAACTTTGAGAGGTTATGTGACACCAGACCTTACTTTGAGGGAGTTATTTATATTTTACTCTTTTTTCTAGATAATAGTACTTTTTACGTGAAAAAAAAATTGGTGTGATCACTTTTATTTGAAGACCATCTTATCCTCTACTACTTAGGTAAATGACATTATTTTAATTACTCAATATCCATTATGGTTGGCAATGACCTAAGTTGAGTTGAGCTTATCTCAACTAAAGCTTGGCTTGCCTTAAATTTTCTTAACTCATAGTTTAACTCATGTTCGATTCGAATAAATTTATTCAGCTCAAACTCAATTTAAATTAAGTTCATGAATAGCTCGATTCATTAAATTCAAATTTACTGTAACAATGAAGCATTTAATCCACAATTTAATAAGTTAAAAAATTATATGAAAGTAAATAAGTTCAAAAATTTATTAGCATAAAATAAATTAAAAAAATATGAACGGTAAAAGATAATACTGTAATACTATTGCTTATATAATAAGAATACTTAATTTAACATAAATGACAATTTGTCTTCAAATATAAAATCATATTGTGATCTCAACTATACTTATAAAAATGAAATAATTAATAATAAAAATATATTATATTTTATAATAAAATTTTATCAAAATTTTTATTTGAAAATATAATATATGATATAATATATGTTATATATATTTATTTATTTATCTATATATCAAGTTAGTTCATAATATAAATGAACTGAGCTTCTTGTATTCAAGCCTAACTCATTTACAACATAAATCAAATAATTCAACTTGTACATTGCTTATTTGTCTTATTAACCCGACTTATCATATTAAAATTAGAATGGAGTTGTGAGTTGCTCATAAACTAATATCGCTCATGTTAGTCCTAAATTATCCATACATATGTCTTCTACCATTAAAAAAAAAAAAAAGATTCGTGATAAATTTCCAATTGTTCTAGAAAGGAATCTCTTTTCCAATTGATAACTTTACCGTTAAGAGCGTGATCATTGCGAATTTTGATAATTTAAGCAAAGGTAGTATGAACTCAATCAACAAGTTGAATATGCTCCATTGAAAATTCAGCAGACAATTAGGTTAATATATATATATATATATATATATTCGATTTTTGAAGCAAGCATAGTTGGCAAGTATTCAACCTCATTGGAAGAAAGGGTCAGCCGAGACAGTATTTATCTTCTTATTGGCCAACCAATAGCTTCTATAAATTTATTGCTTGGAAAGTTTTAAGTTAAAAATCTCAAAGAACAAAACTTTTCCAGTAGCTTACCTACCAAAATGTCTTTTTATATACAGTAAACTCGATCTGCTTTTTGGAATTTTCCAAAAGGCATTATCTTAATTTGAAAATTTACGTACGTAGTGATTACAACTCAACAATACTAGCTAGCATTCCTCGGCTATCTCTAATCACATGTTACCTGTGAAAGCAGCATAAAGACAGTTTCATATCTAACCACTTCTTTTTATATGCATCCTCCCAGTGGCAGAAGTGAGAAGCCAATAATTAATAAATGCGTAGTATTTGTAATTCAAATCTAGAATACCAGAGAATAATTTTAAAGATAATATTTGATGTTACTAGATCTAAGGATAGACTTAAAAAATTTGCCTGGAGGATATATATACACAATATTATTTATATAAGTTTATTTTGACATGCATTTAAAGTCATAGGTATAAGATTTCGATACATACTATTGTAATTTCTATAAATAATTTTCATATTCTTTTAATCTTTCTCACAAAAAAGTTATAATTTTGCACAAAAACCATAAAATTTAAAAATTTTCGTAATGCTAGAATTATTTGTGGAATTACAAGTTTTTTTTTCATAGTTGTTATATAAGAAGTTCATATCCCCTCATAATTTTTTTCTGATATAATCAAAAAATTTTGCACAAATGATTTATAAAATTCATAAGTTAAAAAAATATAGTAACTAAAATATTAGTATTCACTCGTCAAAAGAAATTATATAATTATTTTAAATTTTTTTTTTAATTTTTATTAGTTGAATCTCATTTATTACATTCATACATCAATTAAAAACTTTCAAGTATAATAAAACTGTTAATATTATAATTTAATCAAATTACTTTTAAATTATGTTGTATAGTAATGAATATATATATTTGAAGAACTTATTTGTAATTTAATGTGATAATAATTTTAAAAGAAAAAAAAATACTCAGATAGGCATTGTTTCAAGTAGACAATAAAGAGATGTAAACATAATATATATGTAAGTATGATTTCATAAATTTTATCTTGGCACACACAATATTTATATAATATATTTTATGTCTATCTATATAAATGTGTAATTGAATACTAATAATTTCATATTCTATTGATTTAAGAAAAATGATTTAATATGAAATCTTTATTAGGAATTAATATAAAATTTATGAAAATAAGTTACTTAACAGATATATAATTATCTAAAAAAAAGAAAAGTAAGTTATGACTTGAGGGCGCAACTATCCCTCGTCATAATAGTTAATTCCGTCCCTACCATATCACTATAGATGCCAGCTTCTCTTTTTCTTTTTAATTATATAAAATTAGGTGATAAGATATCAATTCGAAAAAAAAAAAACTATATTCGGCCGTACATTATTGACAATTCCATCCACAATAATAATAATAATAATAATAATAATAATAAAAAGACACATGCATTAATCATAACCAAAAAGCATTGTCTAAGTTTAGTTCCATACCTTGGTGAGTCAAACCCCAAGCTTTATGCCAATATATTATAAACCATCCTTTTCTCATTAAATCACTCCATAATTTTCTCTGTCTTTCTTTATCATTACTGTTAGCAACCTAATCATATAGAAGTGAGATTAATGTGTTGAAAGTCAAGAGGAGATTCCTTACACATTAATTTACATATTAAAATTGCCAAATTAAACTCTTCAGCCTTACTGGAAGTATGACATTTGTTATACAATAAGAAAATATATACTTTAAAACTTTATGCTAAATTGTAAGTGATAATATATAGGTCTCAATTGAAAGAGATAGCAGAGAAATATTTCAATGCCCCTGTAAAATAGCGCTGGGACAGGCGTCACAGTTATGCCTGTAAAGTTCAAAAATTGCCAATGAATTTTTATGGCTAAATTCTTCCATATAGTGTTCTTTATTTTTTTTTTCCACCAAATATCTATTTTTTCCTCAAATTAAATACCGAGTTTGTGAAAAAAGAAAAAATGTAAACCAAAGTCCCACTAATCTCCCTTAACAAACAAGGCAATCTTTATGGATTTGTAGGCAATGGCATGGTTCGAGATCAATAACATTAGAGACACTTTTCACTATTTATCGTTATCGTACAATTTTTCTTTTTATTGAAAAGATGGCATAATCTTTTTCAAAGTAGATATATTTTGTAATAATATATCTCTAAGTTATTGTCAAAGACATCTCTCAATATTATTAGTTAATTTGAAATTGTATTATATGAATTTCAACAATTGATCTGATTTATTTATATTCTTTGTTTTTATTTTTGTAATATAGCAAGATGTACAATTTAAAATAATGATAAAGATGAGAAAGCAGATGGAAATGGTAATTCAACTGCTCCATTTGACAAAGCCAAAAACACCGACTATCAATGGACCTGCTCCGCCTCCATTTGACGCGGAAGCTTTAGGAAATTGTAGGCGGATTGAGAAAGTTGGGATGAAACTTGACAGTCAAAAACATGCCTATGTTAACTTAATGACCGACGCTAAGAATGACTTTGAAGCTTTGTCACAGAGAAATTCAAGCATTACGGTCCAGAGAAGGGTGTTCAAAAGTTATAAGGGTTAACTTAATAATTGAAGAGTAAATTTGAAACGCACGCAGGCTATAATTTTATTTGTAAATCACAAATGTTACTTTTTGAGATTTATTTTCTTTTTAGCTAACTGACTCGTTGGAAAGATCGATTAATCGGAATATTGACCAGTTATCTTAGACACCACACAATCATTAAAATGGAAAAGATGTTTAAACATTAATCAAAGATTTAATATTGAAGTCATCTAATCATTTATTAATATGATTATTGTGAGATGGTAAAATGGCCAAAGTTTAATCAATTAATTGGACAACTTTTCTAGCTACTGTGCAGAATAATTAATTTTCGTTGCTAAAGTTGTCACACTGCTTCTTATACGAGTTCTGATTGTTACTTGAGTCCGAAACCCTAAGAAGAAAGAAAGACATCAGAAGTTTCTTACTTCTCACGAACGCATTTATATGATTGTTCCAGGTAACATTTAGCAAACTAAGGTTCTTTGGCGTGTGGGAAAATGGAGAAATTCTGGGTTTGCTTGTGGCGTTCATACGAAAAAGTAAAACCCGACAACTATTTTACGTACTTATCGGTTATAGATTAAGTCAACTTTATGTGACTCAATGCTTTATCTAATTTTAGTTTCTGGATTCCAGAAAGCAGTATAACAAATTTTAATTTACACTTTGCTTCCTCCCTCAGGCCTCAACCTCTGTTCCGTTGTACTTCACAAATTACACGTCAAAAGCGTTACAATGGGACCATCAGCTTTTGACAAATAGTATACCAAACTACAATATAATTAGGCACTAGGCAGCTCAAGTTCTTTAGCACCAAAAAAAGGATATAAAGTACCGTCGCAGTGCCTCAGATGCGAAAAATTGAAAGAAAACACAAAAAAAAAAAAAATTATAATAGAACGAGAAATTAACTTGAACGTGGTCAAATTATTCTTATCTGATTTTTCTTAAATTTAATATATGAACAGGAAAATAGAACTCCAAAGAAATTCCAGAAATTAATGGGTTATGGGGCAATCAAATTAGGGAAATTTTCGCGTTATAAACGGGTCACGTAATTTATAATTTTCTAATATAATAACATGAATTTTATTAATATTCTTTTTTTAGTAGTTATTAATTTGTAATATTGTCAAAACTCTCTATGTTAATTAAAATTTTCCATCTTTAATGATAGAAGTTACCAATTTGAACATAATCTATTTGAATTTGTATATTAGAGAATCAAAATAAAATATTTTACTAAAGGGAATCAAATGTAATTAATTTGTATATCAAGAGAATTGTAACCAAGCTTAACAATTAATGTCATTTTCTTTAAATCAAATTAATCAAACATATTTTAATGCAGAAATTAAAAAATGAATTTAATTTAAATTGTGTTATAGATATAAATATAAAAAATATTATAAATAATAAAAATATATATAAATCATGCCTCATCACTTCAATATGTTTGATTTAATCAAACGATGCCTGGCGAGTAAAACCTCCTATTTTTTCCATGAGAACAATCAATATGGTAAGAACATCACCTTTTGAAACTTAGAATAGTCTGCATGGATAAAGCAAATAGTCTCCGTGTTAGGTTACCTGCCGAGCCAAAGCACCTTGAGATTTGACCGTGACATGCCAAACTCTCTGCTATATATAAATGGATCAGTTTGTTTATATTTCAAGCACAGCCACAGCAAAGCAGCTAAACTTCATTACTTACTTTGGAAGTTCTTGCAATGGCTTCGTTTTCTTATAGCTTAGTGGCTTTGGCTCTCCTTGTCTTCCTTTTGGGGAGTGCCAATGCACAGCTTTCCACGGGCTATTATAAAAATTCTTGCCCTAAGCTCGAGGCTACTGTCAAATCCACTGTGCACTCTGCCATATTGAAGGAAGCCCGTATGGGTGCTTCTCTCCTTCGCTTGTTCTTCCATGATTGCTTTGTCAATGTAATTTTTCTCATCTAGCATTTCTATTGTTTGTGTGTATGTTGATATATATAAAAGTTTTCCTCCATGCATGAAATAAGTCAAGACACCAACTAAATTAAGCTTTTTTTTTTTTTCTAATAATATTATATTTATTTATTTTGTCACAAAATATCAAACGTATTTCATAATGATTAAAATTTTATTTAGATAGATTTACTTATTTACTAATGTCATTTTATTCAGATTTTATCAACTATATACATACATGTATATTTATATGCACAAAATTAAATTTATTTATCTTTTTTTTTTGTAAAATATTTCTTGTGATACAAAGAAATTGTTACTTTGATGATCATAAAATTTCATATTCAACAAATTATTTTATTTTCAATTGACCTTAAAATATTTAAATTAATGCATTCAATATCTCTAATTTTATCCAACTATATAGAAATACTATTACATATCATGACTTTTTGTTATTGTCGTTTTCAACTATTTACGATATAAATAAATCAAGTAACTAATTGTAATTTTGTAGGGATGTGATGGTTCAATTCTACTTGATGACACATCAAGCATGAGAGGAGAGAAGAATGCAAACCCCAATAGGAACTCAGCACGTGGATTTGAAGTGATAGATAACATTAAGTCAGCAGTCGAGAAAGAGTGTCCTGGTGTTGTCTCGTGTGCTGATATCCTTGCCGTTGCTGCCAGAGACTCCGTTAAGATTGTAAGAATAATCAATAACTACTTAAAAGCACATTCAGTTTCCTAATTAAGCTAAATTATTTAATTTGATTGTTATTGTAATGTTATATTTAAGCTTGGAGGACCATTTTGGAATGTAAAACTTGGAAGAAGAGACGCCAGAACAGCAAGCCTACAAGCTGCCAATAACGGAATCCCACCACCAACTTCTAACCTGAATCAGCTCATCTCCAGGTTTAGTGCTCTTGGCCTTTCCACCAAGGACTTGGTTGCTTTGTCTGGTATCTTCTTTCTCCCTTTTCACCCCCTTTATGTTTATAAACTTAACTTATTTATGTTCAATCTTAAGTGCCATATTTCATCTTCTTTTCATGTTTTCCTTTGATATTATGCACTTACAATGCAAGACAGCAATC
>JANHAO010003995.1:0-25043 GCA_026873985.1 Saraca asoca
AATTTATGATAATATAAAATAATAAACTGAATTAAAATCTTCATAAATCTAAATCTATTTAATAAAATGTTTTATAATAACATAATTTATTATGATTTTTATGAATTTATATTACACTTAATTATATGTATTATTATAAGGAGATAATTAGATGTCTGGTGGTGAAAAGAAGAATGGATTAAATAGAATCAAATACTGGTATACAGACTCCTTCAAACTACAGTTGTAAACAGGTGGTTGGGTTATAAATGTTAAAGAAAGTGGACGAGTAACAACACCAAGTAAAATTGGTAGTATGTTTTCCTAAATTTCCACTTGTTAGCCTTTCTTGTTACTTTTATATTGTAAAAACAGAATATAAATTAAGATAGGGTTTAAGGTTTAATTCCTGACACATGGTGTCATGGGGTTAAAATTTTTCCGGCCTCTTTTATTCTAAATGCCCACTACTTGAATGGCTTTTAATATTCCATTACAATAAATACTTATAAATAAATTTAAATAGATAATCATTTTTTTATAAATAAATGTTATAATTATTAATTAATATTAATAAACAATAAGTTCAATTTCCATTTTATTTGAATAAATAAAAAATCAATCTTAATCTCATTTTCATAAATAAATATAAAATAAAATAATATATTTAATTATAAGTGATTTATGTAGAATATTTTTTTTAATAAAATAGTGATATATGATAGTGTTTGCTTTTAGATGAAAATCATTTATGAAAGTATTAATAAATATAATTGAAAATCATTACTTAATTATTAAGATCATCAATAAATACAATAATATTAATCATTAAAATTTGTATTTGTCATGATTAAAAATGAAAAATGAAATATGCATATTTTTATAATAACTGATAATGCATAAAAAATAGTAATAATATCATATTATCTTTGGTAATTATGCAACAAAGTAATGTCTAAACTTAATGAAATTTGTCTTCATTGGCAATAAATAATCATATGTGAATAAACATGAATATCTATTTAAACTCTAAATTAATACAGTTAATTGCCCATTGTTTGAATGATATTTTTTTAACTTCCCACTACAATAAATAATTATAAATAAAATTGAATAGATAATATTTTTTTATAGATAAAAGTTATAGTTATTAATTAATATTAATAAACAATAATTTCAATTCAAATCTTTTTTGAATAAATAAAAAAATGTAGTCTCAATTTTATTTTAAAGAATAAATATAAAAATAGAAAGAGATATTTGATTATACATGATTTATCTAGATTTTTTTTTAATGAGAGAATGATATCTAACCATTTTTACTTTTAGATAAATTCCTTATTTATAAAAATATGTAAAGTAAAAATTAATAAACATAAATGAAAAAAATATAGTTAATTATTAAGATCACCAATACATATAGTAATATTAGTCTTTGTATTTATCATGATTAAAAATGAAAAGTAAAATATCTATATTTTTATAGCTAATATTTGCTGAGTTTTAAGCTTTTTCATTTTACTCAAAAGTTTCATCTTTTCTTTTGACAGCTCTATGATGATTTATGTGTAATATACAATGAATTAATTTTTTTGTAATATTTATTAATGGATCAAACCAATAAATAAAATATAAGACAAAAAAGATCATTAATTTAAGTTTAATCTTCACATGCATTACACAACATGAGTTGATAAAAAAATTTGTAAACGGCCTAAATCATATTTTTAAATAAAAATTTTTATAAAAAAATTTAACAATAATTACATTAAGAAGGGGCCAAGTCTCTTCCTACATTATTTTTAATGATTATAATTATACAAGTTATACACAAAAGAAAATTTTAGAATGATAAAAAAGTGCATATAAAGTATTAGATTTTTTTCTCAACTTCATTCTTTTCATTTTAATATATATATATATAGTATCTAATTCTTATTATACAATAAATTAAATACATACTTTGGCTTGTTTACTAGTTCTGAACAAGCCAAAGAGATCCTATTGGACTGTTTGGGAAATTATTTTTTTATTTTTAAAAATAGTTTTATTTTTTTGTTCTATAAAAATAAAAAAATTTGTTTGACAACTTGTTTTTAAAAATTATTTTTTAAAAACTATTTTCTAAAAGTGTAACTGAAAAATAATTTTCAGGAAACAGTAAAATAGTGTTTTCCCTTATTTTTGTATATAGATGTTTTTAATTTTTTTTTAAAAATAAGAAAAATACCTATTTTCATTAATGATAAAGTTGTAAATAATATTAAATATATTTTTTTTATTTTTAAAAATAAAAAAAATATTTATTTTTAAAATTTACATCTAAATAAGTTTTTTATTTTTTTATTCTAAAAAAATATTTTTTAAAAAATATTTTTAAAAAATTATTTTAAAAAATAATAAAATAAAAATACCAAAACACTTCCAAACATACGTATGCTTCTTTTTTCCATTGTTAGACAGAAGTAGGGTCTTTGTGTCCCTAGCGCCACTCTTGCTTTAGATAACATGCCAGTGCACAAATATCTTGGAGGTGATATTTCATTTATAGAATCTTTTTCACATTCTCAATAATATTTTAAGTTTATATTAAATTTTTATATTTTGTTTAAAATTAATAAACATTTAAGTTAATATTTCCTAAAAATATTTTTATAAGGGAGGTAAATATCTTATATTCTTATAATATAAAAATATTTTAATAATATAAAAAAATTATTTTACCTACTATTTTATTAAAGTCTTATTACAATTATCAGATTAACCTACTATCATTGTTTGTTACTGATCATTGTTCATCATCATCCATTATCGTTGATTTCTGCCCATTATGATCATTGATCATTTATCATCGTCCATTGTTATCTATTGTTATTTATCACCTTCTACTTTCATCCACCATCGTAATCGACTACTGTCTACCTTTATTCATTGTTATTAACCATCACTTATTATTACTTAATATCGTTGATCACCGCTTATTATTATTGATAATCATTCATCACCATTTACTATTGACTACCACCTATCATTATAAATTATTGTCCATGATCACTGTTCACTATTTATCATCATTAATCATTATCTACTATCATTTATACCGTTAATCAATTAATTTTTTAATATTGATCACTCAATTTTTTATGAAGATATTTTTGATAATATAATAATATTTTTTTAAAAAATATATAAATTTATTAAAATATAATATTATAACATTCTTAAAAAAAAATTTAATTATAATAAATATGATAATATGATATTTCTAAAAATTATATTTTCAAAAATATTAAAATTTTCAAAAATACATAATTTCGGAGCCAAACATCACCTAAGTCATATCCGTCCAACAGCTTCTAGATATACTGATTCTTAGAGCCTTGGCATTAGAAAACGAGAAAAGCTTGGATCAATAAAATAAGTAAATATAATTTCGTGACTTTTGTCTATTTATATATACATTTATTTATTAAAAAATTAATTTTTCATTATTGCTTGTTTATTATTTTTATATGATATTAATTTAAATAATAATAATAATAATAAAATTTTAGTATTTTAATGATTATTATATGTGAAAAAAAATTCAACTGGTGTAAACTGGATTTACACTTTTAATTTTAGTAATTTTTCCTGACCCGAATGGAAATAAAAAAAAAATGAGAGTAAGAAATTTCTTCAAGTTTTTTACTTGTAAATTCTAATTCTAATAATAATAATTAAAAAAAAAAAAAAAAGCTGCGTCCACGTCAATCCTAATAAACTCCGTAGGACCCAGATAATTTGGGCCCCGTTTTCCTAGGTGGCAATACCGGACTTGGGAACCTGGAAGCAGGATCCAGATCCGTATGCCGGAGAGTCGAAGTACAACCATTTCCGACGAAGAAGCTCCACACTGGCCAACTCCTCAGCTAGATTCTGGATCTACTCTTTTTGTCGCACATAACAAGATCTCTCTCCCAGTGAGCCAAAGCATAATTGAAGCGCCAATTTGGCAAGAAGCCACTGGGGAGCTCCAAAAATGGAGTTTGAAGTTGTAGCGATGTAGATGTCGCCAGTGGCTAGCCTCCTACTCCCAACAGCCCTATGTTTCTGAACTCCTCTCCTGCACCCTTGACCGCCTTCACAAGGTTCATTATTCCCTTCTTTTTCGTTTGTCTGTCTGGGGATGATGGCAACTGGAAATTTAAAGCCTAGATAGTTTTACTTTTTATGAAGCTGCAGTATCTTCAATAGTTTCAATTTGCATTTGTAATTAACGTAACTTTAGGAACCGGAACTACTTCGAGTTGATGCGTAGCGGATTCGGCGGCCAATGCAAGAGGTGGCAGTGGGTAATTACCGAGCTTTTATTGCTGCTGCCGACGCCTTGCTTGCCATTCGAGATGAAATCCCTTCTATCGATAAGCATATTGAGACTCTGGTATTTATTTCTATTTTCTCACAATTTAAGAAATGTATATGTTTTCTCTGTGTATGTCCTTTTGTTTTTTAAAAAACTTAAGCTCATTTGCAAATATCAGTTTGAGCTTCTTTTAATAATACTTAGTGCCAAATCTTCCAATTTTATTCAATGTAAACAGGAAGCAGATTTGTATTCAATTACTTAATAGTTAAAGTAGGAAAAACATAATATTCACCTGGTTATCCATGTCAGTCATCAAGCTTTTGGTGCATTGTAATGATACAATTTTTCACAGAACTTATTTGCCAAATTAGTTTTAGGTCGTAAGAGGACACACAAATTTGTTTCATACGAGATCTTAAGTTCTAAGATTTTTCTTTCCTTTGTTGTAAAGTTGGTACTTACTAAGATAATTAGGCCCCCACCCGTCTCTGCAATGTCACTGTCCTTAAGCAGTTCATTCAGGAAGCTGTTTTAAAATTGTCATCCTTGGAGTTTTATTATATGCACATATAGGCCTACAGTTCATGAAACTGTACATACATGTGATAGCCACTGGTAGACATAATTATTAAGGAATGGACAAAGGGATGCCGGACTGTGAAAGTTTCTGCCTTTCCTAATTAAATGAAAGTAGAGATCCATCTTTGCTAATGTGAAATTGTCTAAATACTTTATGTGTAGCTCTTTGTAACAGAGTATGACTTATCTAATAGATTTTTACAAACAAAAGTATTACATTTCACAAAGTCATCATAATATCTGTTTCCTTTCTCACAGATAAATGAGATCCATAATCTAACATCTAGATGTACTGAGTTCATAGAATCTGCAAAACAGATTTTGGAGAAGAGGAAGATGAATCAAACAATGCTAGCCAATCACAGTACTTGACTTGCTAGAAATCCCTCAACCCATGGACACGTGCATAACCCCCTCCCCCCTGGCCCCCATAGAAAAGGAAATAATTCACTAATTAGAGTCAGAAATGGTTTTGCATGTCACATGCCAAACATGTATAACCTTTTTTGGAAGTTTATAAATTTCTACGTTTATGCAGATGTGTACGGAATGGGAATTATGATGAAGCTTTAGACTTAGAAGCATTTGTTTGTAAACTTTCAACCATGCACCCAAAGTAAGTTTATATGTTGCTTACTTTGAACTTTAACATGTATCTTTGGTATTTGCTATGGAAAGGCAGTTTACAGAATTCTTTCTTGTGCATGTTTCTCTGCCCTGTGAAGATTGCCTGTTATTCAAGCGTTGGCTGCAGAAGTTAGGCAGACTGCACAATCACTACTTTCTCAACTTCTTGAGAAATTTAGGTCAAATATTCAGGTTCTTCCTCTGATTCTTTGAATTATATGAATGAACGCTGTTTGGTTCTTATAGGAATGTGGCTTTATATATTTATTGTCTTCTGAACTTGTCTTTCTTTACCAAAGTTACCTGAGTGCCTCTGCATTATTGGTTATTTGCGTCGAATAGGAGTATTTAGTGAGTATGAAATGTGTTTACAGGTGAGGATTAAGTAATCTTTTTTCTGCATGATGTGTCTTTAATTTTTTATTGTATTTAATCTTGAAATTATCATATTGTTGGTAGCTGCATGGAACATTCATTATTTTGCCTGCTTGCATATGACAAAGAAAGTTATTCATTGTCAGTTCTTGAGATGCTGAGAAGCATGGCTTACTGGTATAATTGAGGATCTGGACCAGACAAATCAATATGAATACTTAAAAAGGAATGATTAACTGTTAGAGGTTGCATCTTTTTGAGGTTGTTAATCAATATTGCACAATATTTGCTGATGATACATCAGGAAGTGAGGAAAATTATGATGGGGGACTTCTTTTTAGTTGGGCAATGCATCAAATTACCTCACACCTCCAAACTCTGAAAGTCATGCTTCCAAAGATAACTGAAGGTGGATCATTGTCTAGTATTTTGGACCAATGCACGGTGAGCTTCTTTTGTCACGTTGTTTCATAATGCTTGTCTGATTCTGAACTGGGAAGGGGTCTTGTTATAGTGTATACTTATTGATTGATGTGCTTGAGATTAATAGTCATCAAAATATTCTGCTTTAGCAATTCATCAATTTCATTTGACTTAAATTGTTCAGATATTAAAATCAACCATTTGGATTGATATTTTGAGTTTTACTGCAAGAAGCTTGTTCTGTCATTGCTTTGGTTACAGTACTGTGCTATGGGACTTGGTTGGGTTTGACTGGATTTCCGAGGCGTGCTTCCCTCACTGTTTGAAGAGTAAATCATTGTCCTTCTTTTTATCCTTTCGGATTATGCTATGTTTAAATTGAAAACATTCTGAATTTTTGGGCTGGTTGCTTTACAGGGCAGTTCTCAATTTATTTTCAAAAAACACCTGCAGTGTAGAAGTTTCAGGTAAATGAACAAAATGTGAAGTTCAAGTATATTGCATGAAAGCTGCCTGAAATTTATGATATGCATCAGTCTGAATCATTTATACAAACAAGTCAGGACGCTAGGCTGCTAGTTATCTCTTTTCATAAAACTGTTTTAACTTTATTCTCACTAGCAAGTAGCCCACTTTCATGTAATAATAAATTAATTAGCTTGATGTTGTACTTAGTTGGTCTTGGATTCACATTGGTGGCTTCCTCTGCCTGCAGTTGGTTTTACTGGAAATGCTATTGGTGAAGAAAGTCAGGAAGATGTCACTCCACCCTCTTATTTGATGAGCATCCACCTCTTGCTGTTTTTGTTAATGGTAAATTCGACTAATACTATTTTTTCTTTTTCAATTTCTTCACAAATTTTTAATCCCTGATAGAAGAAGCCAAAATGAGTACTAAGAGAGAATGATGCTGACTCATATTTGTTAGAAGTTCCTTTAGTGGGTGGGTACTGCAGACCATTATGCCTTGAAATTTTTTGTGTAGGCTTCAGAATCTTCCATATCTATCCAGATTCCTTTATCCTTTCATTGATCTCTCTAGTCCAGTTGTATCTGTAGCAATGAATGAGCTGCGTCCTTGTGCCCCATTAAGTTTGAGGCATGTCCTTGCCCAAGAATTGGTCAAGGGATTACAGTTTGGTGCTGACTCGTTGCTGAGGTAAAACACAACTCAGGTGCTCGGAGAAAATGAGTTGGGACTTTTTCTCTTGCTCTGCCGAGCGTTTATAGAGGTATTGCTTTTCTAATATCTGCAGTTGATCTTAAATTTCTTAACATTGAACTCCTTTGAACTCATTATGTAGGTTGCTTATCCTCATTGTGCAACATGTTTTGGTCGATGCTTTCCTGGTGGAACTTCTCTTATCATGGATGCAAAGAAATTATACAATGGAATTAGCCACCTATTAGCGGCCTCTTGTATGAGGGAACTCCCAAAATCAGTGAACAATGGAGAAGCAAAGAGCATGGCTGAGAATGGTGATGCGCCAGTGGTTGAACTTGGAAGAACATCTGAAGCCGAAAAAACAGAAGCCACCAATGCAGATGAGAAGAGACGGACTGATCAGACCGATACTAATCTTGAAAATCCGGCATGGATTGTGACATTTTAGTGAAAGGCATAGCCGTATTTTTTTATGGATTGACCACTCACCCTCTTTCTCCAAGTCTCTCTCTCTCTCTACTTCTATGTGTAAGTTGTGGGTCATCATATGTAATTATATCAATGAATTGGCTTGTACGAATAATTCATAGAAACAATTGATTAACATAGAAGAAAGGAAGAGAAAATTTTGACACAGTTGATAAACCAAGAGTTGCAGGTCAATTTGGTTTTGGAATTTCAATTAATTTATCAGCAAGTGGATCCTGGACAGTGTCTTAAAGGAGAATCTCCCAGGCACAGCTCTTCCTCTGCACAAGGAATGAAAGTAATATATTTGGAATTCAAGTAGGATGAAACTTTGGTTTCTGATAGTGAAAAGCTGTTTGTTTGAAGTGACATTTCTGAAAGACAATTGTAGCATAGGACGGCGAAGTAAGTAATAAGTCTATAACTGAAATGATTGGAACTACTTAAGTTATACATGTCATCATCTAAGTACTCCCTGATAATATAAATATATATATATATATATATATATAATAAGTACAAGTCTGTGCCAATTTTTTTTTTTCTTTTCAAGTAAGTTTGGCCGGCCACCAGCGTTATATGTATGTGCAAATTCGTTTGCAACCTATTTTGTTTTTCTGAACATGCAAAGACATAATCTTTTCTTGTCTAGTAATTATAATCAGTACATTATAGCTTTGAAGGCAAGGAATTATTCTCTTCTGGCTCATAATTAGCACAATCTACAGAAAATGGAAATGAACATAAACAATATTACATTTGAACTAATTTTCTGTAACGCTGCGACTGGAAGCAGCTTAGATAGTGTTGGATTATTCATTTTATTTCACTCCATCCTGTTTGTCTGCTGGATCTCTTTGGCATAATACAGAATCTGTAGTGTTGGTAAATACGTATAAATGATGACAAATGTTTTTCATTTTTTTCTTCTCTTTGTTGCTTTTGGTATGAATTATTTCGGTATATTGGAAAACTTGCTAGAATGGTTCTTTAGGTAATAAACGAAAAGAACCTGCAGGTCTCTTCCTTTGTACAATTTGAAGCCTCTCAGGAATAAATATATGAATAAAATCAAGGACCACGCTTGCAACTTGCCACAGTTTTATTCAATACAGCGCTTGCACTTCCAGTTGCTCTTTACATCCTAATATTCAATTACTTTTTTAACAAATAATAACAGGAAAGAATCTTAACATTCAGCTTAATCAGTTGGGATTTAATGCAAAAATTTAGATGTATGTGTTTTATAGTGGAATTAATTTCCATATCTCACAAATCACAATACAGTTTCTTGGCAGGAATCCTATCTAGGTGGAATTATTTTATAACTGATATCTCAACATTGTGTATGGCTTATGTGAATTAAGAGATAATGTTTAGACATCAACAGCTTATAAGATTGCCAAAAGGTTAATAGATCTTGAAAGTAATAAGCAGATCTTCTTTTTGTAGTCCTTAATTTGCTTATATACCACTTTGAGTTAATATACTGATACTATATCAGAAGCACTACAATATCTCGTGTAAATAAAAGTTTGGCTGATCAC
Organism: Saraca asoca; assembly: GCA_026873985.1. Taxonomy (NCBI): domain Eukaryota; kingdom Viridiplantae; phylum Streptophyta; class Magnoliopsida; order Fabales; family Fabaceae; genus Saraca; species Saraca asoca. The sequence continues at coordinate 9,512 of JANHAO010003995.1, forward strand.
TAGTACTCATGCTTAAAGAGAAATGGGACTCAGATGAAGTTCAAGGCCAACAAAATACAGAAAAAGGAAAGTAGGGATGGAAATTTTTTCTATTCTGTCAATCCATATAATCATAAAAAGTGTTCTTTCGCAACAATCATGAAACGCATCCAAAATGGATCTTTATTGCTATATTGGAACCGCACAGGAATTTCATCACTTAATACAGTTAGAACAAAATAAACTACTTCCATTTCTTTTGGTTTTCTCCTTTTGAATGTCATAATACTTGTATCAAAAGTTCTAAGTTCTAATTTTTTTTTCGGGCGTGTTCAGTAGGAGCAAAAATGATAGACATGGATGGGGTGAACTCCAAATTTCATAAATGTGTCAAGACATGAATCAAATCTAGATACATATAAATGTAATCCTTCTTTTCCATCTCTCTTTTTAAAACAAACCCTAAATGGATATGGCACATATATACAATAATGATCATCCCATATCATGAGCACTCTGTACATATATTCACAGATTTTATTTGCATAATTGTATAGTGCATATATATGAATTACTTTTCTTTAAATTAACATCTACATACCAGTAAAAAAACAAAGAAAATAAACCACAAGACATCCTTCAAAACTAAAGAAACTATATCCTTGTTTTCCTTGAAGCTTTTGTCACTCTGACTTGGCTGGAGAACCCTTGACTTCACATATCTCGCATGATTCATGCAAATATATATATAGCTCTTCCGCTTGAAAGAGATACCTGTTCTGAGTGAAGAAAATTAATTTCAAGACTCATAAAGCATCTGCTACCATATTTAGATTTCTGCATGGCAGCAGGCCACTAAATTTCAGCAGAATAAGGGTTAGAAACTTACAGCGGTACCCTTTAGAATTACAATGTAAACATCCAATAATAATTTGTCAAAGCACACAATGATGTTTCCAGTTAAACTAAACATTAATTTCTTTTGCATGGGTGGACACACACACAAAGAAAAGGAAAATTAGATACACATATCCATTTTATAACAACAAATTAGTCAACTAAAATATATTAATTGCCCAATCAGTTGGCAACAAAAAGCACCATATATATTCATTTAGTCCTGAAGGAGGAGCAAAATCACCCACCTTGCAGTTTTATTTCTTTCTTGACCATGAAAATACATACTGATCTCAAACCCTAGGTCGTATGCATTCATATCTGACAAATTGATGCTTCCTTCTTGCCTTGATGCACAAATAAAAACAAAGAACTACTGTTAATTTGTTAAAATGGTAAAACCAAAATCAGGTTTTTCAAATGCTTTACCAGTATGAACAAATCAGAACTCCTTTACTGCAAGTCGACTGAGCGTATGAGATCAGAAATCATCAATTGAAGTTAACGAGGCACTTAAGGGACAACAGATGAAAAACAATGAAGACGAGTTCTGGAGCCGGGAAACTGCAAATCAGCATATGCTGATTAGACTAATATGGAAAACACAACTTCTAACTCAGATCAAGATTCAAGGTACATACGTGCTCAATTCCGTTTTAAAATTTATAATAAAAACCCAGCCCATGCATACTCAAAGTAGGTAATTAGGGTTTGGATTAAGGAAGTTATTGCATACAAAGAGAAACCACAAAATAAGTATAACAGGCAAAAGATGAGGAGAGAGAAAGAAGTAGAGAAAGAGAGAGAGATGGTGATGGGGATGACAGATAGAGGGTGAGCACGCATAGCTTCAGGCATCACCATGCAAGAAAGTACCATGTGTGCTCACTCTCTTCTGTCACCTCCCCTTACCCCTCAATTCAAACGCTCCATAGAAATTTGATATTATATATCTCCAACTTAATTAAACCTGCAATTGGAGCACACTATAACTGAGCTAAACCCTCATTTTTTTGAAAAGGGTTTTGAGGGCAAAACATATTTAACCCTCAGTTCCCTACTGTTCCATTTCTAAGGAACACAGGCTAGAATTGTTGTGTGAAGAGAAGGGAATGGAGGGATTATATAGAGCCAGAAAGAGAGAACATTTTGCATTACGTATAGGAGGAATAAATGTGGCTTGATCTTCCATTGGTCATTCTCTAATATTTTAAACTTTTTTACAGAAGAGAAAAAGATAAAGCGGAAAAAAAAAAAAAAAGGTCGAGAGAAACTTTATCTTTATGACTGCCGATATGCAACAAAACCCAACCACACATTCATTTATCCAATATTGTTGTTACCAAAGCTTGTAGTGATTCTAAATCTTAACTGTCCAATCCTCGCCATTCATTATCATCGTCTTCTTCAAACCCTATCTCTGAAACCTGATCCGATATTCAGTATAAAAAACTCCTCAAAGAAATTTACCAAAAAAAAAAAAAAGGAAAATCCTCAAAGAGGCTCTGATTGTTGTTATTTGTAACTTTGTATTGATGACTCCTAGTGTGTGTGTGTGTGTATACATCGTCCGCAAAGAGAATATATATTCCATTATAACTGAAATTAAAAGGTCCTTAAATGATATAGAAATTGTACTGGGGACCATCTAAACAACTTATCAACAGCTAATTATGCATAATAATATCCATAGCAAATTAGCAATACAAGGTAATTAGCTAGAGATCTGATAAGCCCTATAGTGGATGTAAGTTTTGCCAATGGTGTTTTCAGTACTAACATTGTTTATCCTTAGTTAACTGATGATTAAGTGCTTCCCAGAATTACTTTCGTCTGGGTGTTTATGAAATTTTAATCAACAGCCAGTTTTTTTTTTTTAACTAAAACTTTTCATTAAATGAATATATTCACATTCACCTTTTAGAAAATGTTGTTTATAATTTGTTGATTCCTAGCAAGCGAAGTCAACGAGATAAACCAGGTTGTTCCTCTGAATTGTGACGGCAAAACAAATTAAATGAAACATTATTGTCCATCTACGAAGAATATCCATGGAGCATGTCCTTGTTTTACACATAAAAAATATATTGCAGATCGAATCGAAGCTCAACACATGGAAAACTATAATGGCAGGTCCTCTCCTTTAACTAAAGAGAAAGGAAAGGAAGGAGGAATTGTTTCTACACCAAGTGGCCAATTAGCACTCAGCACAGTCTCGCGTTTAAAAAACACAAAGGGCACATAAAGCAGTTTAAAGTATCTATGCTTTATGCTTTATATTAGTTTATGCATTGTTGATGCAAAGTAAATCATTGATGTCTATGTTTGAGCCAATCACTACAGGTGCGTGATTTGTACGTGCGCATTCCCCATTAAGCAGTAAAATCAACATTAGATTTGATACTTTGCGTAATTTACTTAGGAAAAACAAAATAGAACTGAGAATATTTAATGGTCTTGTACTATCCAGTCTAGGCCTTGATTTTGAGAAGTTAAGCGAAATGTTATGAGATTATGATCATCATTGTATGAATCACGCCGCCCATAATCTATTTCATAGGCAGAATGATTTTTGAGGCCATTGCTATGAAGGGCCTATTCACTATATCATCTTTCAGTCACTGTATTGTACTTCTCATGATGATATGAGGTGGGCTACCACCAAGGCCAAGAAAAAGCTTTCCCAAATTGGAAGGAGCATGAGTATAACGACTTCTAGACTTTCCATATTGGGTGGAGAAGGTGTACATTCTTGTTGACTCCAAGTGTTTCAACAGACTTGACAGAAAGACATGTATTGTTGATGATAATAAAGCCCACTTGCATCATTATTTCATCGAAAATTTTGATAAGCATCTTCATCTTCCATGGACAAACTCTTATCTTTCTTTTGCTTTTTGGGTAAGAGTAACCCTTATTGTGCAGGTAAAGAGCTCAGCCTTTGGACCAGCACGTTCGATTGGATCCTATGTCCTACCACTATCGGCAACTAGAAGAATGAGAATTTGCCCATCAAGTCAAATATGACAATCCACATATGATGGTAAATTTAGCCTACGTGGCAATCTAGGGTAACCCATGCTAGCCCTAAAGCAAGATGAGATTCGTCCAAGCAGCCCCCACATCGTTCTTTTCCTTCTCTTAGCTGCTTTCAATTTAAAAAATTAATTGATTACATTCTCAAAGTCTCTTTTGTTTCATAAAATAAAACACATGTTCTTTTCGTTAAGAGTGACATTACTTGCACAATAGTCAATATATAAAACTTAGCATGATTATTAAGATTGAATAATGTCGTCTAAAATGTTTTAAGTTTGATTGCTGATGATAATTTTTTATTAATGGATATTCAATAATCACAGTACATCCTAAATATTTAAGAGTGGAACAATCTATCTATCTTTTAAATTTTAACTCCAAATTTTAGTTTTGCTTATATTTATGGGTGCAAGTAGCAATTTTTATTCAAAAATACAAGAAATGCGCATGTAAGTTAGGTGAGGAATTGAAGAAGTTGTCCACAGGGTGGTTGGGGGTTGCAGGTGCTTGTCAAGTGGTTGGAGGATTCCATCTTGGATTAATTGATGGAAATGGGTGAAGATAAACCCTAAAATCCAATATGGAATGCAATTCTGAAACGAGTGTGTTGGGAAAGGGCAAACAAAGGCAGTCAAAGATAACACTCTCCTGCATGCCTGCCTAGCTTAGATCAGGAATAGGACATAAAGGGGGTCAATTCTATTTTGAATGAAATTTAACTTGTGTTTTAGGTTATTTTGTCATGAGTGAGTGCATGCCGAGTAGCTAGCCCTAATAAAAGAGAAGGTGGGAGGTGGGGCTAGAGTGACTTTGGAATTTTATAAGGAACGCCGACTTGCCAACTCAGGCCAAGCATGCATGTGAATAGAATTTGGAGCCATGTGCTTAGAAACCACATTATATATCTTTTTCTCTGCTGAGACTGTGCACGCCAATATTGGCCATGGGTGGCGGTGAAGCAGTATCCCCACTTCTGCACTACCCAACACTGCTGGGGAAGCTCCATCCCTGAATTATTTGCTTTTCCTTTTTTCAGCTACTATTATATATTTTCCTTTTTATTCATTCACAAAAGAATTTTCACTTTATTCCTGTTATGGATGTTTTCTAACATAATAATATAAAAAGGGTTGGCAAAAGTTCAACAACAAAGTCCAAACCATAGAGGCCGAGCTTGTAATAGCTTGAGATCGTTGAGTTGAGCGGTAGGATTGCTTAGGAACGAGCTCGAACAACTAGGCCTTAAGGAGATGAGCTCGAGTCACTATGTCAGAAGGTCAGATTGTCAAGACGTGAAGCGCGAGCCCCGGGACAGAGCAAGGCCCGAACATACCAGAGACCAACTCACATAGCCAACAGTTTACCTAAAGCGAGCTTGTATCGCACACTAAACACGAGCATGACCTCCCCTAGCCTAGAATAGTAGTGATCCTGAACAAAACTTACTGCACACAGTACCTCGCTCAACTAGCAGCTCACCATACCCAAGACTGAAAATAAACACCCTTAAATATTTCTTAACACCAGTCTGTAAAATGCAACCTATCAGGCCCCATACACAGAAAGTAACTTACTGAAATCATTTTACAGTAATCTAAGCCGTCTTTTATATTTCATACTTGATGTAACATATTGCAACATGTAAAATTATACTGATAACTTCCTCTCCTCTATAAATAAGAGGAATGAACTCTCTGCAAAGTGTTTAGAGTTAAAATTCTATATTGTAACTCTAAAAAATCTTTTCCAGAAGCAATAAAATTGACTGTGGATATAAAAACTGGTGTGGTCCGATTTTTATCAAATCATGTTAAAAATCTTTTAGCTTCCCCGTCATTCTTTCTCCTCCATTCTCCCCTCTTTGATTTGTGCAGCTAAAAAATGGCTTGAATTTCAAAAGAACTTTTGATTGGTTGAATTTGGAGCCAAACCAAAATCCACTATTAATAATTCCTTTTCTATATTAATTTATTAGTTTGTCCTTTTCTATATTAATTTATTAGTTTGTTTTAAGAGGAGGAGGGAAACTGTGAACAGAGACAGTTTCTTTCACAGTAAGCAGTTAACATGCTGTTTCCAGAAATCCTCATTACGGATTTTCGTTTCGGACGATGCAGGGAGGATATGTCAGATTAATATGCAAATGGCAAGCAGATTTTTTGTTTTAATTAGGATACACTTGTGAAAAAGTTGGATCTCCTTGACTTGAGGTTACCGTGGTCCTGCTATTCAATTCAAATTTCCATTAAAAAAAAAAAAAAAACCCATTTTACAGGCAAGCATGTCTTTCTACTCGAGAGAAAAAAAAAAAATCATATCTGCCCGTTAATGATGAATACTAATTACCTTTATCGTTAGTTTTGTACTGTAAACAACGTATGACAGAAGTAGAGGGCAATATTAGATTTCTTCAGGAAATCGTTAAGTTTCAAGCTCTGTGGCCCAGCTGCTAGATTTTTATCCGACTGTAGCAAATTGAAACCAGCAACTACCACGTAAGTATGTAAGACTGTAAACCTTAAAATTTATATATGGATTAGGGCTGACCTGATTGTCTGAGACGTCCATTTTAAGAGGTGAAAGAAGGTCCAATTAATCTTTTTGTTTATACATATATCTTTACCAATATGTATTGATTCTTCTTTCTCTAACTGCAAGCTTAAGCGTGGGGATGAAATTTATTGAGAGGGTTCTGACAGGAAAGAAAAATGAACATATGTGCTTGTTAATTTGTGGACTGAATAAGACAAAAGAAAATAAAGATGGTGTAATTTATGAAGATTAATTCCACTGATGCTAATCCATTCAAAGATAATATGAAAATCAGGAGCTAAATGACATAGTCAAGAGTGGGTAATTGGAATATTTCATAAAAGTAAGAACTCAAATTGAGAATTAAACCGGTAACTTACGACTCCTGAATCTTGGAGCTCCATAATTATTTAGAAAATTTGAAAAAATAAATTTTATAAAAATAAGATATAATTTTTCATTTGGGATCTCTTTTTTTTTTTTTTATTGAGACTTACTATTTTAAAATAAATAAAAAAATTTACATATATCTTTCTTTTCAATTTACATCCTTAAAATTTTTTTTTTTTTTGCGAAGTTTTGAGAATCCAAATCCTAAATATTATAGTATAACTGTATAAGTGATAATAAGAGATTGTCTTGCATTCTATAGCTCTCTGTGTAGTAATTACAAGCTGTTTGTTAAAATTGTTTTTGCATTTGTGAATTTTATAAGATCCATAGCTTTGATAATTTAAACAAATGAAAATAAAGGAAAATATTATACAATAATTTATGGCAACAAATATATGGTCAGCTCAAAGTACAAAAGCCTGCAAGCATTCTAGGCCGGGTTCTGCTGTTTCCAACAAGTGGACTTCCTGTTGGCCCATAAAAGGTGGACTTGGACTTCCTAATGGCCCGATTGATAACGAATGGCCCATATTGCTTTCCCCAGTTCAGAGATAGCAGCGAGCAGCAACCCAACAATCACGAGGCAGCAGACATGGGCTAATAGCCCAGCAATAGCAGTAACTCAACTCAACAGTCAGATCATTAATTAGTCGAACGAAACGAATCATTGATTACCGGATTATTATGTCTCCTCCTCCCCTTAAAGCCGTAGACAATGCTTCTTTAATGAATACCACATCTTTGACTCCACTTATTTCCAATGTCTTCTAAAAAAGAAGCCCAAGACTCTTTAATACATGTATTTTTAATTTTTTTTAAAACAACCATAAAAAAAAAAAGAAATAAACTCCCTACAATAACAAATAAAAAGGAAGGGAGGGAATAATCATAAACCTAAAACCATGCGGTGAAAAAAAAAATTGATAATCTTACTGTGAAAAAGTCTGCAAACACAAGTCAAATTAATGAAATGATCTTAAGAAATCCATGAGAGAATAACAACCAATACATAAGATGTCAATGAATTTGGTTTGTGGCACTCATTCTACTGTCCTATTGATATAAAAGCACGCGTCATCAATCATAATCCATTTAATAGCTTACTCTTTTTTTTGTTATTTCATTTGATATTTTCAACATTTTAAATCGAATCGGGGAGAGTGAATAAAAAAAGTCATCAGATTATGATTCGATTGGTTAAATCGATCAAATTAATAATCAAATCAAATGATGCCATAAATATAGATTTATATAAATTTATTAAAAAATTAAATAGTAAATAACATATACTATAAACATGAGTTTATATTTTATATAAAAATAAACAATTAGAAGAAATTAAGTAAATTAATGAGTTTTTTGTCAATTAAGTGCTAAACTTCTTCTTTTTTTGTTAGTTTTAGTTACATATAAGCTTATTTAATCAACCCAATCAGAAAAAAAAAAGAAGTATAAAAGTAAAAAAAAAAAAATCTAACCGATTTTCTGATTCACTAATTCGTATCGGTTCAATTGTTAAAAGGATTTTTTGAATCAATTTGAATTAAAAAGCATAACAATTAGCAGTCAAATAGATCGAATCATCCGATCTGATCTGATTTTCAAAATAGTGATTTAAACCTCATAAATCAAATATAAAAGTCATTTAATTCGTAGAAAATACAATTTCTTAAAAAGTAGAAAATGATCAGGTTATTTGATTAGCTACTAATTTAAAACATAGAGAAAATTATATTTTTTAATAAATTTTACTTCTCATAAAGTATGAAAAGTTATTTACCTAATTCCTAAATTTTAATAAAACTGTTATGGGTATTTTTGGACATGGGCTGGCAAAAATCCAACAGATGAGTTCAATTAAATAAGGCCTAGCTCATCCAATACTGAGGTTGCTGAACAAAGGCATCAGATTGCCAATGGTGAACTTAGAACGCAGGACAGGGCTAGGGTTGTAGCTGTAGCTTGTTAAGGATAAGTTATAGTTCGTAAGTAAAAAATATACCACCTCAGCCATCTTCTAGAAAGCTCACTGTAGTTAAACCTGAGAATGAGACCAACTTGCATGACTAACTTGTATTTAATTTATTATTTACCTTTTTTAGAATATGTTAAGATTATACACCCCAACAACTATAAATAGGGGTTAAGATTATTATAAAAAGGAGAGGCAATTTTAGAGAGAGAGAACCAACTTATATGATCTCTGTAAAAATATCATATTTATGAGAAATAATACTATCGTGGACGTAAAGGTCAACAACTGAATTTAGCCGTACTATGTTAAAAACTCCCGATGTCTTCTTTATTCTTCCTCTTTCTCCAACTTTCCCTTTCATATTCAATCAGATTGCAGTTTGAGGTTCACTGAACCTTTTAGTTGGCTAGATTTGGTTTCTATGCTTTCTTGGTCGACTAGATTCCACCGTCGATATTTTAGCATTAGAAAGAGGGCCCTATACTGCACTCTAGTTAATTTACTAGTTAATTTTCTGTTCAACTGTGATGGCTAGAGAAAAAACTACCTAAAGTTCAAACAATCCAATTGGCTAGCTAGAAGGTCACATACAACAGCAGTAGGAACCAGTCTTCCTTGCGGCTGGCGCATCTGCCATCCCTATTACTGGTATCGATGCTAGCTTCCCCCCAATGGCCCATTGACAACCCATTATTATTGCTCCTAGAATTGATGAAGTGCAAACGTGACACCAACATCAAGTAATGTTTGAGAACACAGTAAGAGAGCTAGCTGAGGTAGTTAAAGTGCTGACACAAGCACCAACCCTAAACACGAGAACTCAGGTCATAACACCCAAAGGAGTTCTTCAGTGTATTGATTTAGCTCGCTTATCTAATTTATGAACAAGAACGAAGGCCCATAAGCATGTGAGGATCATAATTAGCGACGTGAGAATTCACATCGGGTGGAAGGCTCAAACAAGACTAGCCAGGCACACACTTTAATTTGCTACTCCTATGACCAGGAAGGTAAGAGGAGCCAGCAATCTTTCAGCTATTGACTTGGAGTATAGAATTCAATGATAGAAGAGCTGCTTCAGAGGGTAAAATAGTTAGAAAAACACCTTCTAGTTTGGAATAATCAAGATCATTATGAGGAAAGGACGTTGTTCACTAGAAAAATTGAGAAAGAACTTCTCATTCACAAGTTTAAAATTCCCATGATCTTGCAATTCAATAGGGATAGTGACCTCTATGACTACCTTGATGCATTTAATATACAAATAGATTTCCAGACAATCAATCCCATGGTTAAGTGTCGTGTCTTCCCAGCCACATTAGGAGACATACCATGAACATGGTTCAGGAATCTCCTAGCTCGTAGCATTGGTAGTTAAGAAGAATGCCAAAGGAAACTCATTAAGCAGTATAAAATATTAAGGAAGTAGCTTGCACCATCCTGCCACATCACGATGGTCTTTCAATGGAAGGATGAATCATTAAAAGACTACATCACCTATTTTAGGTATGAGGCCAACAATATAAAGAACCCCTCCGATGAAAGTATCCTAACAACAATCTCAGTAGGACTCAACAAGGATGGAAAGCTATATAAGAACATATATAAGTCTCCAGTAAGGGACCTAGGTAAGTTTTATAAATGAGCTATCAAACAAATCAGGTGGGAAGAGACCTTTGGCCCAAGGAAGTCTGACCATAAGGACGAGGCAAAAAGCTCTAATCAGAATAAAAAGAGAAGCAATGATAGAAATGGCAAGAACAACTCTGCTAACTAGCCTGCAAGGATGGCTAGGAATGAGTGACATCAACGTCAAGGTTACCATGATGACTACAGCATCCTATTTGATACTCAAGATAGGATATTGACAACGGAGAAAGATATGGAGGACTTTAGGAAGCCCAAACCCCTAAAGACTCCCAAGAAGCTTAAGGACACAGATAAGTTTTATGCCTACCACAATGAGATTGGGTACAATATGTTAGAATGTTGGGCACTCAAGGATGCAATTGAGGATCTGATTAAGAAAAGTCACTTAAAAGACTATGTGGTGTGACCTGTAATAGTCACAATGGGGTCCCAAGCAAGAATAAGCATTTGCTATAAGAATCATATTCTGTAATGATTTCAGAAGTTAGTAAAAACACCAAGTTTTTCCTTAAATTTTCATAACTCTATGTTGAATGAGATTTTAGCAAAATACTATATGAAAAAGTCCAATTTTAGACTAAAAATTTGGTGATCTCATATTGCACCAGAGCTCACAAGGCCAATGGTAGGACACTAGGTCCAAACACAGAAGACTCACACATCATCAAAGATGGCTTGGAAAACAGAATTTATCACTTAACAAATGAAGTTAAAGTTTCACAAGCTTGGAACACATAACATCTGCACCAATATGTTCAATAAATTTTTGCTCAACCTTTTAATCCTGTTAAAAAAGGTCGAGCCAAGACTCATGTCCACTGAGCAGCACGATTGCTATAACACGACCCATTGAGCAACATGATTGTTGTAGCCTGATTCACTGAGTAACATGATTGTTATGGCATGACCTACTGAGCAACATGATTGCTATGGCAAGACCTATTGAGTAACATGGTTGTTGTGGTATGACCTATTGAGTAACATGATTGCTGTAGCATGACCTATCGGGCAACAAGATTGCTAATTAAGGCGCAGCTCTCATGTGACCTATCTCAGCATCAAACTTATGCCAATTAAGGTGCAGCTTTCATAAGACCTAACACTTAAAGGTGTAGCTCTCATGCAACCTATCTCAGCATTCAACTTATGCTAATTAAGGCATAACTCTTATGTGACCTACTATCTGGCAAACGCTTGCAGGCAACCTACTTTTTGGCACCACATGTATGCAATCTACTACTTGGCATCACATTCACGCGACCAACTATGCATTCATATGATCTGCTAGCCATTCAACATGACACATATCCTTTTAAGTCATGATTTACTAGCTGAGGTCCATTTATATTAACTTATACAACTAACTCAGTACTTGACTAACATCTGTCAAATTATGTTAGCCAAGGTCGATTGACTTATCGAGCATTCATTTTATCTAATGTTTACCAAGTTATGGTTTGTAGAAACTCATTCATATCAACCTACATGGTATCATCTACAACCTACGAAATGATCGGTATGGCATACTTGGAAAAGCAAAGAATATTATGCAGAATTCATTAAAAACCTCTTTCAGCGAGGTAAATGTACAAATGAAGATTCAAAATACAAATCAAAATAAGCCTAAAATTGTCATGTCCTAAAAGGAAGGCTGGCTTCAAAGAACTGAACCACGGTGAGCTGGAGGATCAATAAGTAAGCCGATTGCTCAAGCTTTTTCTTATCCTCCTCCTAAGCTAAGAGCTCTTCCCTCAGCCATGTTGCCCCCAATGCACTTTGAAAAATTACACAAGTAGATCATATTGCAAGGAGGCAAAAGCACAAAGGTGAAAAAAATTGAATTCATCAGCACCACCAAAAGGAGGATATGAAATTTGTACACAACTTCCCAAAATCTTCAAAGAGGAATTGTCTATAGGAAGCTCTTATACAGTAGGCTATACATGCTTTGTAGCTTTTCATTAAAAAACCAAACCATCAAAAATATAGGGGGCTCAGCCAATGCACTTATCAGATCATTCTGTGAAACAGGAAAGAAGGTTTGCCACACCTTATATAGATTAGTCTAGTTTCATCGATAGATCTAGAGACTGGACAACTGCCCTTAATCTAACGATCCACCAAAAAAGCAAGGCTGCCACATCAACGACTATAAAAAATTCGCATTAAATGCATAGCCTTGTAAAATAGTAAGACAGAAGTCTAAATGATAGCACTGTAGACTACAAGTGCAAGCTTTTACTAGCAAACTACAACTTTCAGTCCACAGAATGAACTGAAAGCCGGAGGCCTAATGTTATGGGTATTTTTGAAAATAGGCTGGTAAAGCCCAATAGATGAGTCCAATTAGATAAGGCCCAACTTGTCCAAGACTAAGATCATTGAATAAAAGCACTAGATCACTAGCTGCGAACTTAGAATGTAGGACAAGGCTAGGGCAATAGCTCCAACTTGTTAAGGATGAGTTATAACTCACAAGTCAGAAACATACCAAGTCAACCATCTTCTAAAAAGCCCACTGTGGTTAAACCCAAGAATAAGACCAATTTGCATGACCAACTTATAGCCATCAATTGGTAGGAATCAACTTTTATTTAATTTATTATTTTTCTTTTTTGGAACATGTTAAGATTATATAACCCAGCAACTATACATAGGGGTTAAGATTATTGTAAAAGGGAGAGACTAATCTTAGACAGAGAGAACCAACTTATATGATCGCTGTAAAAATATCATACTTTTGAGAAATAATATTATCATGGACGTAGGGGTCAACAACTGACTTTAGTCGAACCACGTTAAAAACTCCCGGTGCCTTCCCTGTTCTTTCTCTTTCTCTGACTTTCCCTTTCATATTCAACCGGATTACAGTTTTGGGTTTACTGATCCTTTTGGTTGGCTGGATTTAGTTTTTGTACTTTTTTAGTCAACCAGATTCTATCATCAACAAAAACAAAATACAAAATTTTCTTGTAAAATTTAAATAATGACAAGAATACTATTGACACCAAAATCTGATTAATCGATTGAGTTCAGTGTTTCCCCTAACTGCAAGATAAATAAGATAATGAATAGTAAAAGGAAGTAGTGAGGAAGAAGAGAAAACAACTACACCAAGAGTTTATCGTGGTTCGGCTAAAGCCAATTTGGCCCCTACGTCCACGTTGATATTTTATTGGTATCCGGGGAGATTGGTTTTACAGAATATGTGTACAACAATGAAGTTTTCTCTCAGTGAACAGTGCTCATTCTCTATTTTGACAGAGTTTCTGCATGTATATATGTTATCCCTTTTTACATGGTGACTTCCTCCCTCTATTTATAGAAGGAGAGAGGAGAGAGGGTTACAAGTGTAATTTCATAAGCAGTAAAATGATTACTTTCGTCGTTCCAGGCATTTAATGCTTAACACCGGATAATTAATGTTGGATAAATCATTGTCAGACTTCTGGGGGGCTGATGTGTAGGTTTGAAGGCTGAGCTATTAGCTGGAAACGTGTGCCCTGGATTGTTGACTGGGTTTCATATAGGAATCTGTTGTTAGTGAGAGAGCTGGAAGCTGAGCGGGATGATAGCTCTGGCTAACCTCGTCATTTGTACTTGATTGCTCCTTAGAAGATCGCGGATCCTTTGTTGAAGGGTCTGGAGTCTCTTCAGTAAGCTGTACCCTTTCTTCTGTGATGTCACGAGATGCCTCTAACCTGCACCCGATGGTCAAGAGTTCTCGCTCAGTGACCTCGGACTCCATCTTGGACCTCCACTGGTCTAAGTGGGCTTCCAATTGGACCTTAAGTGGCCCAAAACACACTTCTAGAAAATCCATATAACATAAGCCCCCCAACTCTCAGCTCACTTTGTGGGTTGGGAGTTGCAGTAAGTGGTCAAAGTCTTTGTCCGTGTAATACCTGAAAAAAAAGGGAAATGACTAAAGTGAAAATTTTTCAGGGACTAAATTGAAAATTTTGTTTTCAGGTGGGCCTATGTAAAAGGTAGTGTAAAATGTTGGGGTCAAAACATAATTTTGAAAAAAAATTGTTTTAATTACAAAAGGAGCAGCCGGTGCCCCCCAAGTTGAAGCTTCCTTCTTTCTTCCTCTTGAGTTTTTGGGTATTCTCTAGAAAATTTTGAAAAATCATCTCGACACCAGCGTTCCAGTTGCCAGCTTGTTGTCATTCAGCCGTTAGTCCTCCAGTCAGCTTCTTCAGAGCTTCCTTTTCCTGACGAGCATGTGGTCTGGTTCTCTCCCCATTCAGACTCTCATTCTTGTCTCGGCTCCTATTTCTTTTCTTCTTTCGTTCTGGCCGTCATTGTCTTTCCATCGATCAATGAGGATCAACTGTTTAAGTCATCATCATCCTCTATTCCGGCATCCTTTGGCACGATGCAAGTTTCTCACAGCATATAGCTACTTCCTCTGGCCGCAGTAGGTCCGACGGTAATAAAGGTTCCCTTTGGCCGGAGATGGAGGTTCCGGTGACATAACTAGGTTCGACTAGCCTCCTTTGCTCACCATCTCCTTCCTCGATATTCTCTCAGGCTAAAAGAAGTGCATGGCAGCTCAGGCCCTCTTTCTATTCCCTGTTTTCAACTGGTTCGGCTAGCATGATTTCTAGGCTGCTGATGACATTCCAGTCGGCGAAGAGATGGTCATTGATGCTTCAGACCATGGTGAGCAATTCTAAATCATCCAATTTATTCCGTAGTGATGTTGTAGTGATGTGTCAAGAAAATGGTGTAAAAATCCAAAAATACTAAGTTAGTAAAATTGTGAATTTTGTTAATCTTGTATCTTAGAAATATTCCGGTGGAGATATTGGGCTCCTAGACATTCAGATAGTGAGGTTCCAGCAAATTTCCCTATTAGGAAGTTCGACGACTAAGGTGAGTAGATGATCCTGCTCTCTTGATAATCCCATTAAATATTAAATAATTTCATGATATGATATTATGATTTCTTTTGAAATAATGGAATTTCATTAGCCTATGATACTTGAAAATGGTTTGCTGCGATGGATACATAAATTATACCCTATTTGTGTTAATGAATTTGATGAAAATGTTTCTTAC
>JANHAO010003996.1:0-25029 GCA_026873985.1 Saraca asoca
TGGCATATATAGCAGGTACAGTAGAAGTTGGGAAATTTTTCAAGTTCACACCTAAGCGTAACAGCTGCAAAAGACATTTGAGAATGACAAATATTACTTCCACACAGGAAGATTGACCAAGCCAAAATATGATTATGCAGCAGAACCACAATTTTGTAGAAGCCCCAAGTCAAGACAACATAGAACACAGCTGCTGAGTCAAGTTATAAACTTCACCTTTCCTGCCTTTCTATAAACCAGAAGCAAAGGAAATATATGCATATACTAAATTATAGCATAAATTCCAAGCATCTAGACTGAAAATACACAACTTAATCTAGCAACCTAAGGGGATCCAACAAAAGTTTTTTGTTATTATTATGAAACATAAAACAAAAGACAAATGACAATTGTAAGAAGACTTACCCCAACCAAAAAGCCAATGAATGGCAAAAGGGTCAAACTCAAGAAAGCAAGAGAGAGTTTCTGGGGTGGTCGCTTTTCCGGTGCCCTGAATATATGGTTTATCTCTGCTTTGGGCCCATATCTTGAGTAAGGATTAACTGGCAATGGAGGAGGACGGGCTGCCTTCTCGGGTGCTTCTGGAAGATCTAATTCAACATATCCAATAGGCTTTAAGAAAGAGTTCTCCTGAAAAACAAAACAATTTTGCTAAATTTCCCAGTTTAATAGGGGGGAAGCAGAATTAAACAACGAAGTGGTAGTGCAAGTTACCATGACAGCATCACCAACAGTAAGCTCAATGTCATATCTGCCTGACAGATAGAAAAACTTCTCCACCAAACCAAGAAAATCCTACAAGCCACAAAGAAATGTAAGCAATACAAACAATTATATTGCTAGATGCAAATGAAATGACTTATAGCATACACAGAAATACTACAAGGAAAAACAGTAATTTTATACCTCTATCAATGTTAGCACAGAGGCAGATCAATTTGCCCAGTATTTAGTAATTGCATATAGTACTTCACTGATAGATTAATAGACTCACTGTTTAGGTGTCAACTGTCATAATTTTATTATTGGTTGATGACACTAGATTCCATACTCAGACTGACATGATATATGTAATTGTTATTTATTAGGGGATGGATGTAACAAAATGAACACCCTATACTCAAGGGAAGACCCTAGAGCCAAGATAACGAAATATCTAACAAGAGACTTCCATTAAAAAAAGTGTAATGAGAGAGACTTAACAAGAATGATCTCAAACTTCTTGTCGGTATTACCAACCACAAAGATGTGTTCAACATGTGACTCATGTCTCAACTTAAGAACTGCCTGCAGAACAACAAAATCCTCAATCAGCATAGCATTGAAAACAAATTTATACACAAGGTCCAAGACACAGCTACAAACCTGATGAGGCTTAAATGCATGACCATGAGGGGTTGTCAATTGAAAAGACAAACGCAACTTCTGCAGGTGGTTAGCTGAGAGTGAAACAACATCTTGTCCAGCCAAATCTAACCTGGATAGGTAAAGGGAATTGAAAGTTCAAAAACCAAAACCATGCAGAAATATAATTCTAAAAATGTAAAAGAGCAACTCGATATAATTTTGTAAGTAACATGCTCAAAGTTCATACATGATAATGGTACAGGGAACATACTTTTTCTGGGTTTCAATACTTCCAAGATCACTGTCCAGAACTGCAATTTCTGCATTGCCGACCTTAATTGTTCCAGTAATGTATATTGGTACATGAATTTGACCTCCAGTAGCATAAACTTTGTCATTATCAGAATCATGAAGAGCAATCTAGAAAGCAGGTTTTATACATTAAAATTCACAGCCAGACAATAAAACATCTTCATTCAACAGAAAGGGAAATAAATCACCAAATTAAGCAAACAGGAATACCTCAAAAACAAACAAATAAGTTCCCACATCCACATTCTTCAGGAAATCATCCAAGACATGAACTCCACTTTTTGGCTCATATTGGAGCTCCTGTTATCATGCAAAGATGGAGATTAAAAAATGGCTAATACAAACAAGTGATATCAAAGAATTTTACAAAGTAAATGATTATTTCATGGGGTGAAAATTTTTCCACAGATGCCCCACTCCTGAAAAGAATCACCACTCACCTTGCTCTCAATGATGGCTGAATCCTTAGAACCAGGGCTGAAAGCTCGAATAAGCTTCACTGTTAGAGGAGGTGCAGCTGATCCAAGCACTGTATTCACCCTTACCTGAATAATTTATGAACAGATATTTGTCATATTTTTCTACAGTGAACAAGCAGAAGTAAAAATGTTGCAAAGTGCAAATCTTTGATTGCAAGGAAACCACAATGCAAATGCAAATGCAAATGTGACTGGCAGAGTCAAACAGATAAAACATTTTTTCTGTCTCTAGAGAGGAACGGAACATGACTCAAATCCCCCTCCCCCCCAAAAAAAAACCAAAAAGAAAAAAGATGCATAATTACCATAGTCATTGATGGTAAGATACAATTGAGGTATTGCATGCTGATGAATAATATGATAGAACAATAAATGAGAAAAAAAAAGTACATTTCAGGTTAGACCTCATCAAATCCCATAAGCAAGAGAAGTACAATGATTCAGAAGAAGCAAACACAAGCAAATAACATCTTGAAAATGAACATACAAAAGAAGTATCAAGCACCATGAGGACAATAGAAGTGCAATTAGAACTCAGGATTGCATGAGAATGACTGGGAGAAAGATGGTAATGAATGTAGGAAATGGAATGGCTGCAGCCCAGAACAAAAAAGAACCAAAAAGAGCAACCTCTTTTCCTTGAGTTAAAACAAGAGTAGGCTTTTTTGTCGTGATCATCAAGGCCAGAATAACAAGAGCTACTCATGAAAAGCAGAACAATGAATGGGAAAGAGGTCGTAAGGAATGTGAGCTTATGCGATGGTTGAGAACCAGGATATATAAGACTTGAACAACTACACATTCTACTTTTTTGTTAAAACGATAGTGTCCATAGGCTATAACAAAATTTCAGGAATGCCCAACAGCAGTAAGAATGAGGGAGCCAGAAATGTCATTATACAAGAGCTACCATTCATTACACCACCCAAACGAGATGTTTATAATTTTAACTTAATTACATACCTTAAGCAGGTCTTTCTTGGTCAGTGAATGAACTGTGGCAGGAAGTGACAATACAAGGGGAATGGAAACCCTGCATCAACCCAACATTAATAAATAAATAGTTACAGATTCTCCCCAGATATCATTAAGGGGAATTATATTAGAATGGAGAAACAGAAAAAATACTTCAGTGCAACAAAAATGCATTTATAGTAATAGATTGCCCTTAGAAAAGCACTTGCCTGTTGCTCTCTAGAAAGGCTAATGATTCTACTTGATTGAAGAAGTCCTTGGCATCCCCTGGGATTCCAATGCCCAGGAAAAATTTCGCTAAACCCAATATCTTATCCGCTGGAAGCTGGCAATGCAAAGCCAAAACATTAAAAGAAAATTAAAGCATTAAGAGATAAGACAGAAATCCCTAAACTTCACACACATTTATTCTTTCAGAAATTACAGCAGCAAAAGCTGTCAGCCCTCGAACAACAGAAGCAGTAGTGGAAAGAGAATCCTGATGCTCAAGTGCGCTGATGCTTTTCTCATCAAAGTAAAAGGTCCCATCATCTGAAAATGAACAACAGATTCATCTATGACTGACTTGATGACATATAAAACTATGCAGTACAAACATCAGCTGGACCAGGAAACAGACAGAAATGGACTGGGGAGGATTTTCACATTGTACACAAGTGATGAAGTTATATTATGGCACCTTGATGTCAAATAGTATTCTATATGGGACTGAAATACACTGATGCAAATATGCAACAATTTTAGCCATAATCAAATCTACAAAATTTGTAGAATTTGATGACCAAGAGGAACAGATTTTCCAATATTCAAAATTTTGAACAGGCATAACTATCTCTTTAGACTACCTAGTTCATAAAGTAGGATTTTTTTTTTTTTTTGGAACTAGAGACTAATTTGATTGCCAATAGCACTAGTCAATTCAATAGACACTTGTAGACACAAACCATAGTAGTAGAGAAAATTTTACATCTTATAAGGAGGTCTACAAACATACATAAATCAACATTCAGACATTATAACAGTAAAGGACGATATAAACAACCAAATGCAATGAAGCACCAGTACACTAAAGCGAGGACAAATTTAGAATCATCATTTATAAAATATTACTTTATGAGAGGACACCATGGCTGCTAGCTATATTTGTGAATTGTGCCAAAGTTATATTAAAATTATAAGTAGTCATCAAAAGAAAACGCTTTGAACAAGATTAAAATCAAAGGTACACATACCATATTTCTCAATGCTGTCAAAAAGCTTTGATATATCATTTTTCACTGTATCAATCTGCCAATATGCAGCCAATGTAAGATATCAATAAAAATGCCATGACAAGGTAAATATGCATTTTTCTCTCCCATATTGCTGTACAACAGTTTTCATACATGAGTTTGCTGTGCGTGTTACAGAATGTATGATTAAATTTGCTCTGATCCCTTACATTGATAGCTCCATCCATTGGTTTAATTTGTGTCATTTTCCCCCAATTCTGGAATTAATTCTCATTCAATATGCCCTCACTGATTGTTTATGTTTAGCTTTAAAATATGCTGATGAAAAAGCTTTTCTTCAATACTTAACCAGATTCAGTATTTTCCTTTGGTAGTTAAGGTGAATTCATTTCAAAGATCTGGAAATTTACCCTAGATTGATCAATATCAGAAGATGCCAATGAGATAACTCCAGAAAGTGCTTCAAGTGCCAATCCTGCAAAACAGATGACAAGATTGAGTTGTCACCACAGATTAACTAGAATAAATACAACATTTTCCACAGAGGCCATGGAAAATGCCAGCTTTAGGGCCAAAAGAAAATTAGATACATAAACAGAGTAAGACACATCAACACATCACCATATAATCATTACCGGCAGCATAGGTACTAGACTCTGGATTATCAGAGCTATAGCGCCATCTTCCATCACTCTGGCTCAAAGCCTGCCAATAATGTAAATCATCAACTTAAATGTATAGAGGAAGGCAGACATATAAAAGAACAAGTCGTGGTTCTTATACTGGATTTCCAATCACCAACCACATCAGATGAGGAAAGAACAGTAGTTATCCAGGAGGAAAGTTGATTCCCATCACACACTACAGAAAACAACCAAAGAAACAGACCTTGATTGAATGGAATGTTCCATCAGCATCAGCGAGGGCCACATTGACATTAGAAGCTTGATTCTGCATATGAAAGAACACAGGAACAAATAAGAAGCAAGAATTATAATGCAACATAATATCACATTAACAATCTGCAAGCCAACTATACTGAAGTAGGTCTTTAAAAGAGAGACATGGTACACCGTGCATCATTTAACCATAACTGTTGTTGTATCTAAAGAATAACAAGAGGTCAAATAAATAGCATAACGACTTTATAAAACAAAATAAACGGGATGAGACACAATTAATGAGAAAAAAGGGATCAGAAAGTAATCTTCACAATGACGGTATGAACAAACCCACCCCTGGTTACCCCCAAAAGAATGTGGAAGATTCTTAATCAGCCACAGAAAACTGAATTAACCAGTCAAATAAGGGTGCACAAAATTACCTTGACGAGAACCAAACTTCCTACCGAGTAATATATGTCAAGCAAAGTACTTGCATCATTGATAACAGCTTTTAGTCTGGAAACAATATCCTTCACAGGGTAAATAAAAAATAGTATCAATATGAGGATTAAAACACAAACGGTAGGTATCTCATAAGCAATTCCATTTAAGCTGCCAAAAAAAATATAACCTCGAAGCATGAAACTACCTGCAAAACTCCCTCATCAACCTTGCATTGTAGTATGCCATTAACTTTTAAGGCATAAAACAAATCCTTTAGAGGAGATGATGAGCCAAGTTTTTCATATACATTCTGACAAGTTGTTGGCGTAATATCAGGTGTCTTTCCAATTGCAAGAATCTCAAAAACCCTAAGGGCCTGATACGTATCTTCTAAACTGATAACACATAATAGGATATTAATTAGTTGACTTCGAAAGGGTCATTTTTAACATTCTAAACAAGTAGAAGTGCAACAAAATTCAGAGTAATGCAGCTGACATAAATATGACATATATGTCTATAAAGGAGCTTAGATTAGAATTCAAATACATCATTTCTGACAAATAAGAGGCAACAACATCAAGTTAAAAAAGCCTGTCTATATATGGTGTTTGCCATTGATAATTTGATTCGGAAATAACTTTACAAGATGGATGAAACAGCAATAATTGGCAGTAACGGATACAAAGTGTCCAGAAAAATTAAATTTTCAAGTATCTCAAACATACATGAGATTTTAGTTCATCCCATCACTTGAGAAACACTTCATAGTGCACTAAGTGTTCAAAAGCAGATAAAGCACAAGTTTTAAATAACAAAATTATGAAATTAAAACACACCCAAATTATTGTTAGATTTACTATTTTATGTAATTTAAACACATCAAAATTATTGTTAGATTTATGGCGGTACTATCTTTAGGAAAAAGAAGCTTTTCTATTAGAAAGTAGGAAAGTCTATCAGAATCACGAAAAGAACTTAATTTGTTAGACAACAATGCAATGGACTTAGATATAATTCACCGGGTACAACATACTCCTACAAATTCTAGAATTTTTCACAATGATAACACAGATCATCAAGCATTAAGTTGTAAGATAGAGAAGGTTTAATTATGGTTTATTAACCTTCCAAACGATCCATCAACGGGGGTGAAGAGTTCCGAAGCAGCAGATCGATGAGAGTCAGAGATCGGCTCGGAAATCGTGGCAGCTTGGCAGATCGATAAAGCTAGAAGCAGCACCAGAAATCGTCCTAGTTTTCTGGCCATTCCTGCACGCATCAGACACACAATTTCAGCTCAATCAGGGTTCTAGATCGTAAAGCACAATGAACATACACAAGTGTACTAGGATTCGGAGTGTTTACTGTTTGCAGGCAACGACTTCTAGTTCCAGTTCTGCTCACGCCAGGGTCGGACTTCGTGTTAAAAGGGAGGATTGACTGAGGCAAGTTACAATGCACGGCAATAAATTCAAATTCCAATACTGTCCCTCAACTAAACAATGAATACCAGCCACGTTTAAAGTTGCCACGGAACTTGAGATTAATGTTCCCTTCTTGATGGATGCAAATGACATGGAAGAAATACAAAGGTTGTTTGGTGTATATATTGTGTAATGGAAATGTCCATTCTTTATAAATTAGTCGCTTCATCACAAAAATAATGAAATTTAATTATTTAAGTATGGATCTTTTTGTACCTTTATTTTATTTTTTATATATTTTAAAATTATTCTTATATTAATAAATAATAAGATAATGTTATTTTTATAATATTTTTATTATAAAAATATTTTGATAATTATATTTTTCATAATAGAATTTAAAATAAGATATTTTATATTATTTATAAAATAAATATTATTCATTATATAGAATTATTTAATATAAAATAAAAATTAATGAATTAAAATTTATTTATTAATATATAAAATGAGTTAAAATTATCAAAAGATGATTGTTATACTTGAAAAACAAAAAAAAATGGAATGAAATATTATATAATTTAAAAAATCAAAATTTTATATATTTTTTATTACTTTTAGATAAATATTTTATTCTTTTTTGTTATAAAAATATTATTGTAGTTGACTATTTTTTTTATTACATTGCATTCTTACAATGCATGCTTTGTTGTAACAAATATAAAAATAAAATAAAATACTCTAAGCATACAAAACATAATTATGCAATGAACATTCAATTCATTTTTCATTTCCACTCCCATTTTATCCGAGCAACGTAACGTGACAATTAGTAGAGCAAAGTTGGTCTTAACTCAAGTTCAGATCATTTTAAATTAATTTTTCTAAGTTATGGTTTAATTAAGTCTCATCAAATCCATTTATTTAATTTAAATTCAATTCGAATTAAACTCATGAGCTAGTTGATAATACTTACTCCTATTACAAGAATAATTAGTATAGCATAAATGATAATTTATTTCAAAATATAAAATTATATTAAGATTACACTTATAAAAAATGAATTATTTTATTAATGATAAAAATAAATGATATTTTATAATAAAAATTTTATCAAATGTTTTAATTAAAATTAATCTTTCTAATATTATAAAAATTGTAATACTTACTTTTACTCAAATATCACTATATAGTAAATATCTTCCACTTGTTAAGAAAAGGAAAGTGAAAAGAATTTTTAACTATTCTTTTATTTTTTTCTTTTTTCGTTCTAATTCAAATATAAGATAGAACTTTTATATTTATCTGTTTTAAAAATAAATTATTTATTTAAATTATTAATAATTGAATTTTAATTTAATTTTTTAATTTTACTTTATTAATTTAATTTTTCAATTTTCTAAACTATTATATAATATTTTGATTTCTAATTTTTAATGTTTGAAATTTATTTGAGTAATGCAATTTTGGTATCTACTTCATATTATTGAAATGATTTTCAACTTAGAATTTAGTGGTATTATATTTAATTATCTAATATTAAAAATAAAATTTAAAAACATGTTGATATTTCATAATTCAAAATTTAAATAATTTTAATAATATATCCTTTAATTTTTAAATTATAAACCAGTTTGATAAATATTATATATCCTTATTCTTTATGAAAATTATCTGTTTTAAAATAAAATATTTAATAAAATTATCTATACTAATTTTTTTAATCTAAATTTATTAATTGATTTCAATTTGAATTATTTCTATATGTATTAAATAATTTATATATAAGTAAATAATTAGATTTATATAGAAATAAAATACTTATCAATACATGATTAGTAATATCTAATTATGATTTGGTAGACAATATTTATATAAAAATTCTCAATTTCTAAATTTTTTATCTCTTTTGAGTATCCATCATAATTTTAATTTAAAATATTTCTGAAACTTCATAAAAATATTTCTAAAATGTATATTTTTAAAAAAATACTAAATTAATTATGACAATGTATGAACTCTTAATAATTAAATAATTAAATTTTCTGACATAAAGTAATTAATTGAAAATTTTAAACAAAATAATCTATAAATAAATTCACTTAAGTATTAATATATTAAAAAAATATTTTTGAAAAGATGAAAAAATCCAAATAGTAAATTTAACTAGTTTAAAATATTAATGTTATAACTTTATCAAATTAAAAAAATATAGTATTCCCTCATAATTAACACAAATATAATTATACTAATTATATAATCATTTAATAAGTAAATATAATGATAGTTTATTTATATTTAAATACATTATAATTTATAATATAAATTTGTAATACAATTTGATATCTGTTATGTATATTTTCTGGTACTATGGGAAATGGACTTGTAAAAGCCCAGCAGATAAGGCCCAATTAGCCAGCCTAGTCCATATAAGAGTGAAGCCACTGCAGGAACTAGCCAAAGCTTGTGGATTGCACAAACCAAGAAAAAGTCAGCCTGCAGGGGCCGACTGATAGAGAGCCTGCAGAAACTGACTTGCAGGAGTAGCTTATATATTTACAAGACTCTGTGTAATAGCCTAGGCAGATGGGATAAAATCGGAAAAGATTTATTGTAAAAAGGAGGAGAGAGTTCTGAAGGTCAGGGCCTCGCTAGAGAGAAATCTCTATAAAAATATTGTACATGGCAAACATTTTTCCAACAATAATATCATCCATAGACGTAAAGGTCAATAAACAGACTTTAGCAGAACTACATTAAAAAATCCTTTTGACCTTTGCTATTCTTCCTCTTTATTTCCTCATCTCTTATTTATCCATCCAGCCTGCAGTTTGGGGTTCAAGAATTGTTCTGATTGATTAAGATTTGGGATTATTGAACCAAATTTTACTGTTAACAATATTAAATAAATTTAATTAAATATGTGAATTGCAAAGGGTACAAGCTAGTATATTTTAAAAGCCATAGCACTCACTCTCACCAGAATGTTATAACACAAAAAGTTCCACTTGGTAAAAGAAGGAAAATGAGAAGAATTTTATTTTTATTTTTTTTTTGTACCAATTAAAATCATGGATAAAACTTTTGTATTTTTTTGTTTTAAAAATAAATTAATTATTTGAATTATTTATAATTGATTTCTAATTTAATTTTTTAATTTTACTACTATTAAATTATTGAATCATTAATTTTATTTTTTAATTTTTTAAATTATTGAATAATATTTAAAGTACTTATTTATTTAAGTAATACAATTTTGATATCCAATTTAATATTATTAAAATGGGTTTAACTTAAAATTTGAAAGTATTATATTTAAATATTTAATATTAAAAATAAAATTTAAAAATATTTTAATATTTTAGTGAGTTGCATAATTAAAAAATTAAATAATTTTAATAATATATCATCTGATTTTTAAATTTTAAACAATATTGATAAATGCTATTGTTGACGATGAATTTCGATTCTGCCTAATCCAGCTGACTTGAAGGGGTTCTTTCGGGAGCCATACTATTATCTGATTGTTAAGACGGTAAGAAGGTACAGTATGGCCGGAGGAAGAAGGAGAAGAGTAAAGAACGCAGAGGTTTAACGTGATTCAGCCAAAGCTAGACAAAATCGGTCCTTACGTCTACAGTAGCGTTTTATTTATTTGAAGACAATTTTACACAGTTTTGGTATAGTGTTCTCAGCTTCTCTCTCCTTTTTTCTCTCTCTCTCTCATTACAAAAGGCTCATTCCTCTTATTTATAGAGGAAAAAAGGCTACAATGGTAACTTTATAAGTTGTATTTCTATTATATCAAATAATAAATGTACAATACAGCCTAAAGTACAACAAGTTGGTTTCTACAGATTGCTGGTTGACTTGTGTGGAATGTTTTCTGTGGGCGGGACCCTTGAGCTGCATTTTGCACGATGGTGGTACAAGTTGCCCGTTGGCTATATGCTTAACCTGAGCAAGCTTCTAGCTGAGTATAACACTGCAGGCCGTCTTTGTTTTGCAAGGTTGAACCTGAACAAGTTGCGAGCTCAAAGTCGTAAGCTCGAGCTATCGACAAGCTAAGGCTTGTTGCTGGCAAGCTAGAGGCTGCTGCTCAGCAAGCTGGTTGCTTAACGACCTTATAGTCAGGCTAGGCTTCTTTGTTAGACTTGATTTCTGCTAGACTTCTGCCTTGTGATACTGAGTTTTACCCATAACATCAGCCCCTAACTCTTAATTCGCTTTGTCGACTGGGAGTTGCTACTTGCTAACGTGGACTTTCTTCATGAATTACCATGTAGTCAAAGTCTTTGATCAACCTACTATTTCATCTGACCCAGACCATACTTTCTGCTATACGTGTCTTGTTACTATGAATAAGTCTGCTTTATTTTTGTCTGAAGCATTCAATGGAAGTAGTTGGGGATTGATTTCTAGACTCTTTATTGAAAGTAAGTTATCTTATTTAAGACAGAGGAAGCCTTCTTTCCTTCTTCAGAGATTGGATGGGAACCTACGATGAGCCCCCTACTCTTTTGATGGTTTGCTTTTTCGGTAAGGTGCGTATGGTCTGCTGCATAAAGAGCCTTCCAGGCAATTCTCCTTTTCTGAGAATGAGGGAAGATCTTTCATAGATCTTAGATTATTTCCCTATAATGATGTCGTGGGGTTGCTTCTTTCCAGCTACTCTAGTCTACTTTCTTTGAATCTTCTGTACTGAGTAGAGAGCCAGAGAGGAGTTTCGAACCAAGGAGGGCGACAAAGGAAAAAGTTAAAGAATAAAAGTACCTGCCAACCCTTTTGCTAATTGAGGCTCTCCTCCGAAACACCAATCTTTCTTCCATAATGTATAGTTGTAGTGTGCCTGACTTGTATTTTGACTCTTTTTTATTTGTATTCTGAATTTTCTAATGTAATTTCACCTCGTTAAGGCTTTTTAATGAATGAATTTCTCTTCATGCTTCTTATATACTGTTGCCCGGATATTTTGCATATCACCGATAATAATACGAATTCCAACTGAGCACTATAATAAAATGAGATATCTAAATAACTAATCGATCACACTTCTTGACAAATAATGAATCTGGGTGACATGAAGGTTATGCTTAATAAAAGTTGCATGCGAGCTATGAATTTTAGGTCACATGAGAGCTGTGAGCATTAGATCGCATAATATCTATGAGTATCAAGTCGTTTAAGGGCTGAAGTATTAAGTTGCATGAGAGCTGTGAGCAATAGGTCGCATGAATGCTGCAAGCATCAAGTCACATGAGAGCTACGAGCAATAGGTCACTTGCATACGATGCCCAAGAAAGTTAGTCATATGCATGAGGTTGCATGCACGTGGTGCCTGAGAAAGTTGGTCACATGCATGCTCAATACAAGATTGCGTGCATGTGGTGCCTAAAAAAGTTGGTCACATGCATGGTGAGATCGCATACATGCGGTGCCTAAAAAATTTAATCGCATTAGCGTTTAATGTAGCATGTATATGGTGCCTAAGAAAGTTGGTCATGTGTGTGAGAATGCAACGTGCACATGGTGCCTAAGAAAGTTGGTCGTATGCACAAGCTGAATATCACATGCATATGATGCCTAATAAAGTTGGTCGTATGCATGTTAAACATGTGTATAGTGTCTAAGAAAGTTGGTCATGCACATGGTAAAATCATATGCAAATGGTGCCTGAGAATGTTGGTCTTGTGCATGATGAGGTCGCAACGTGCATATGATACCTAAGAAAGTTGGTCATATGCACAAGCTGAAGATCGCATGCATACGGTGCTTAAGAAATTTGGTCATATGCATGCGATGTAGCGTGCATATGGTGCTTGAGAAAGTTGGTCATATGCACACTAGATCACATTAGGATGGTACCGATAAGTAGGTCATTCTAATGCGACAACAACTTAAAAGGATACAATAACAAGTTGGAATGGGGGAGCTCGCTTCCTAGGGAGCTTGGTACCAAAGTGACATTTACTGGAGAATTTATAGATATTGCATGCATAGGATTCGAATTGTTTTTACACATCACATTACAAGATCAATATATATTTCTCACTATAGCTGGCTGCTTTTGTTTGGGATTTTGTTAAGGCTGAGAAGGCTAATGTACTACAGGTCGCAGCACATACTCTCTTAAGCACCCTCTCTTAATTAGGTCTTCAATTACATCCTTGAGGGCCTGACAATCTGAAGTGTTATGCCCCACTTCGTTGTTATAAGTGCAAAATTTGTTAGTGTTTCTTCTCACACGGGGTGTCCTCAAAGGAATGGGAGTCCCAAAGTCTTCTCTATCCCTTTTCATTGCATATATTCTATTCGGAGTATCTGATAGGATGCTATAGTGTTCATGATGACCTAGATACTGAGATCGCTCGTCTTTGGGTCTTTTAGCAATCTAAAAATTGGAACTGTCCTTTGTGTCTCTGTGACTACTTCTTTTCTTCTTCTGATCAGAGCTGCCTACCTCAGGTTTCTTCAAACTAAAGGTTTTATTCCACCTAACTTGCTTCGCAGCTCGTTTATAGAAATCACCCAGGTCCTTAACTGAGGACTTGTAAATATTCTTGTACAGCTTCCCATCTTTGGGAAGCCTCATAGAGATGGCTATCAAAACACACTCGTCCTAGGGATCATCCACATTGTTGACGTTGCAGCTAAACCAGGTGATGTAGTCTTTTAGCGATTCATCCCTCCGTTGGAAGATCATTGCAAGATGACAAGGTGGCACAAGCTGCCTCTTCAATGCTCTATATTGACTGATGAATTTTCTCTTGCATTCCTCGCAGCTATAGATACTACAAGCTAGGAGATTCTGGAGCCATGCTCGAGGAAGGTTTCCTAACGTAGCTAGGAAGACCCTGCACTTAACTAGAGGATCAGTTGTTTGGAGGTCCATCTAAACATTAAACGCATCTAGATGGTCACACGAATCACTATCTCCATTGTACGGTGGGATTGTGGGAACCTTGAGTTTGCACGAAAGAGGATAAGTTTCAATTTTCATGGAGAATTGAGAGCTTTCATCGTGGCGAGGTTGATCACTTTGGGTCCAAAGGCGCTCCTCTAGTTGCTTTAGCCTTTGTAGCATTTCTTTCATGATCAGGTCTTGCATTTTAGATTGTGGACTGGACGATCACTTATTCCTTTCTTGTTATTGGTCACGGGTGTAGCCACCCAAGGTGCATTATTGGTTGGACTTGCTCGAGCTTTTAGCTCGGTGTGAGCCCCTTGGTTGCGAGTTATCATAGTCTTTACGAGTTCAGCGAGCCTTCAACCTCGCCTAAGAGTTGGAAGTGTGACTCGAGCTAGCAATATCTAGCTGGCTTCCCCTAGACTCCTTCACGCAGCTGTTGAGGCTGTGTTGCGATCTCAACTTGCTGCTACACGCACAAAGTTTGTGTTTGCTTCAGCACTTTGACTACTTTGGCCAAGTCTTTCATTATGTTTTCAAATATTCACTGAGGTTGGCAGTGAGCTGTGGAGGCCAAACCATTGTTGATTTGGATAGTAGAAAAACTTGTCATATGACCTTCAAGTTGGTTATTAACAACATCAGATTTTTTGACAACTTTTCCTCTAGCCATAATGACTACGCAGAAAATCAAATCGAAACATAAAAAACAACCAAAAAATGGATGGGTCCTACCGAACGTGCCAAAATATTGACGATGGATTTTGGTTCTACCTAATCTAGCCAACCTGAGGGAGTTCTTTCAAGACTCGAGCTGTTATTCGATTCTTAAGATGGTAAGAAAGTGCAGAATGACCGAAGGAAGAAGGAGAAGAGCGAAGAATGCAGAGGTTTAATGTGGTTCGGCCAAAGCTGGACAAAACCAGCCCCTATGTCCACGGTAGCGTTTTATTTATCTGAAGACAATTTTATAGAGTTTTGGTCCAGTGTTCTTAGCTTCTCTCTCCTTCTCTCTCTCTCTCTTTTTTTTTTTTACAAAGGGTCATTCTTCTTGTTTTTAGAGAAAAGGAGGCTACAATGGTAACTTTACAAGTTATATTTCTGTTACATTAAATAATAAATGTACAAAACAATCTAAAGTACAACAAGTTAGTTTATGCAAACTGCTGGTTGACTTATGTGAAATGCTTTCCACAAGTGAGACCTTTAGGCTATATTTTGCATGATGACAGTGCAAGTTATCCGTTAGCTGCATGCTCAACCTCAATAGGCTTCTAGTTGAGTGAGACACTATGAGCCATCTTTGTTTTGTGAGGTCAAACCTGAACAAGTCGCGAGCTCGAACTATCGACGAGCTAAGACTTGTTGTTGGCGAGTTGGAAGTTACTGCTTTGCGAGCTGGTTGCTTAGCAACCTCACAGTCACACGAGATAGGTTTCTTTGTTGGATTTGATTTCTGCTAGACTTCTGCCAGCCCGTCTTGTGATACCGAATTTTACTCATAACAGCTATATATCATCATCATTCTTTATGGACATTATCTATTTAAAAAAATTATTTATACTCAATTTTTAGTGTAAATTTGTTAATAGATTTTAATTTAATATATACATAGCACATGTGTGTGAATGAGAGTTTTTTGTGAATAATGTATTTTGATCTTCATTATTTAATCACGTATCTTTATTATTTATATTAAATAATATACTTAATTCTCTCATATCTGATATATAAACTAGAATCTTCTCCATTTTCATAAACTTTGTTTGTGTTTAAGTAACTAATACTGAATAAGGAATATTATTAATATTAAGTATTTAATCTTACATTTAATAGTATTATTATTTTACAATTTAACACACACAAAGTTATCTACAAAAAATATAGAAATGGTATGACTCTTTTTTTTTTAAGTAAATTCATTTTAAATATTTTAATATTATTATGCCAATCATATATATTCTCATTTCCCTCCAAAATTCCTATTTTTTTATCCTATACTCTTACATGGGATTATACAATCAAGTAAATTATTATCTTACATCTTAAAAATTATAATTGTTATCCAATCAATGATATTTAATTCAATTACAACTATTATTTAAATTATATGCAAACAATACTTAATTGTTATTTAAATAAATTGATATTTAATTCAATTACAACTACTATTTAAATTATATGCAAACAATACTTATTTTGCATTCATGATACAAATAAATTTAATTTTATTTATCAAGTCAAAATTTGAATTAAGTCAAGATTAACATATTGCTAGTCCTATCATAAGCACCCAATATAAAGAGAGAAAAATAATTGTTGATTGTCTAAGAAAACCCAATTTAGTGAAAAATTATCCGATTATCTTAATTATTATTTAAATTTTAATTTGACTTAAAGGATCTTTTCAACTAAACTTCCTTGAGTGGTTAACTTTTTATTATTTTACAATTTATATGTACAAATTTGTTTCATGAATGCAAAATATACAAGAGAACTTAACCAAAGGCTTCTATCTAAACAATTGCAGAGTTAGGCCTTATCAAATTCCAAAATTAACAGAACTGTAAGTTTTGTGATGCATAAACAATGAAGAGAGCAGTTGAATCTTACGGATAAAGCCTCTTATAAAGTAAATCAATTTTAATGGACATTACTTGGTTGTAGTACATATGCCAGATTCTGATGCTGATATATATAGCGTAGATGACATCAAATGCCTTAAGTACTCAACATCAGCATTACATAAGTGCACCTTCCCCTTCTCCCAACAGATCTAAATGAAAAACACTACAAGCGCAAGCTTGTCTATGATCTTTCAGTACTTTGGAGGAGGCTGCTGTGTTGGCAACAATCCAAAGCGCTTCTTTAGGAGAACTCTGTGCCTCGAGTATTTGTCATCAGGTGAAAATCGGGCTGCAGTCAGGAAAAACCAAGAAAAAGATTACAAACACAGCAAATGGCATGACCTAAGGCATGACAATTGACATATAAATGCAAGAGAAACAAAAAGACAATGGGAAAGTAAGGGTGTGCTCGGTTTGAGAAAATACTTTATGCATAAGTCTTTAGTCACTTCTAGAGAATGTTTTCTAGAAATTGTTTTCTCTTGAACCTAACCAGACATGTTTTCAATCTTGTTTTCTATGTGCAGATGAAAACAGAAAACAGGCAAAGCACACAAACCTAAGTTTTTCTTTCCATAAGTGATGTAAGCTTCACCAAAACGAATGAAGGTATGCAAATCCATGTACTTATGAAAAGGCTTTCAAAGCAAACAAGGAGAGACACGGGAATTTTTTTTTTTTCTTAGTATCATTTGCTTCACAACTTTGACTAGTTTGTGGACAAGCAAGGGTAAAGAGACTGGCATATGTAGCTGCTGGTTTCCAAATCATCTGGTTTAAATTTCTTAATTAACTAATCACGTTGAAGAGATTTCAAAACCTCACCTCTAACAACAAGTGCAGACTGTATTATAATACTCAAAAATAGACAAAATAAGAGATAGAGTTCTGTGTGTAGAGTTGAACGGTGTTAGTATTGTTATCTCTCATTTTTTCATGGACCAAGTTTGCTAAAGTACTGAAAGGAGGTGCAACTCAATCACCCTTATGATATGCAAATTTAGACACTAAGAAAAATTAGAATTGATTGAGCTAGGTACCTGGATGAGCAGATTGTGTAGGTAGCCCAAGTGGAGATTCTTTCTGCAATGGAGAAAAGCAATCAAAGAAATTATAATTTTAACAAGGGCCTCCAGCAATAAGCATGTTTATGATCGCAATTTTATCACTATAGTTTCTCAAACAAGAATATCCAAAAACAGTTCATCAAACATGAGATAACAAATTAAATCAACATTTCAGTGCCTTGAATGGATTTTTTGAGGAGGGTTCCAAAGATCTCAATGTAGTCTTAAATATTTCATCAAGATCCAAACTTCTTTTGGTGACGGAATTTCCAAAAAAACATGCTACATGATACATAAATACAATCATAGGGGGGTTACCTTAGTAGTATAGACTTTATCACCATTCTCGTTTATGTAGAACTGCAGATACATGATCACTGATGAACAGTTTATATCTACAGAAATTCCATTAGACAATATTATTCACCCCATCATCATCATAATAAATTAAAAATAATAATATCCAAAAAAAAAAAGAGCTTAAATGTTGTTCTCGTATTATCAATAATACCCAGATTATATAACACCGACAGAAAATACAAAGGAAGAAACAAAGTTCATGCTATTGAAAATTACTTTGGAACAGCGAAGATAAAAAACAATTTTGAGCTTTAATAGTTAACTTCAATATAATAAAGAAGCAGAAAGAATACCTAAAGAAATTAACAAACCAGCAACAGATAGAGAGTTGAGGGAAAGAGACGAACCCTGGTGCGTTGGAGTTGGAGGCGAGGGAGCTGCAAGGAGAGATTGCGACGTGAACTTGGAGGGGTTAAGAGGTCTCTAGCGGTCTCTGGGATATGGGCTGGCGCCAGTATTGGCCTACCTCGACATGTGCTGGCCCAGTTTGGGCCCATCACATCAAAATTTGGGTTAATAATTTTGTTTGTGGACCCACCAAACATAATATTTTATTGTGGCAAAAATATATAATATGAATTTCACTTTTATAATTATTAGGGACATTTTCTGGTATTATACAAATTTATTGATAAAAGGTTCAAAAGGCGAGTCTGGAGAAAGGAGCCCAATTCGTCAAATCCTAAGGATGCTAAATGCGATCACTAGGTCGCCAATCGCATGCCCTACACAAGACAAGGCCACGGCGAGTCCAGGATAGCCATGAGTCCCAGCTTGCGTAACCAACAATTCATTTAATGTGATGCAAGCTCAACCTCGCTACCCTAGGGTTAGCAACGACCCTAGGACAAAAGCGTTAGCTCACAGGATGCAATGTCTTTCTCAACCAGAAGCCTATTATGGTCAAGTCAGAAACATGTCTATATGCGGATAACTTACAAAGCCCTTCTACAAATAACAGCTTACAGGGGGCCTACATGTAGAAAGCAAACTGTAGAAGTCGAATTACAGGAGTCCATACTGTCTTGTCCATTTACTATTTGATATAATATATTTATGGCTTATAAAATTACATCTGTAATCTCTCAATCTTTATAAATAGGAGGAGGAGATCATTGTAAAGGGAGAGGAGAATGATAGAGGTAGAAACTCTGCCAAGATAATGAAAGAACACTTGTATAGCGAGATAGTATTAGTATTGTAACTCTGTTTAGTTAAATAAAGAAAATGTCATATAGCGATCAATACAAACTACCATGGACATAGAGACTATACTGATTTTAGCCGAAATACGATAAAAAGGTTCCTAGTGTCCGTTGTTCTTTCTTCTTCTCATTCTTTTTTCATATTCATGCTTGCATTCACGCTTGCGGTCTAGAGTTTTAAAAATTGAACTCGTTGACTAAGATTTGACTCTATTGAACTAAATTTCATCGTCAATAATAATCCAATAATATTATTACATTTACTTATTTAACTCAATTATACCTATATCAACCTAATTTTAATTATATCACTTAATTATTAATATGCACTTTAATAGGTGAGCTTTTGTGTAATAAACTAGAAATTTGCAATTCCTATCTATTATCAAAGTATGAATTGATAGCGTATATATGTCTTTCCATTAAATGAATGACAAAAATTAATTCAATATATGTATTTCCTATCTCTTTTCTCATTAAATGAAAAAAATTGCAGAAAATTTGAAAACAATATACTACACTCTTGTTCTTTTGGTTTAACTTTATTTTGAAAACAAATTTCCACCAATGGAAGAAATTATTATTTATACAATTCCTTGAGAGAAGAGAAGTGTGAAAAATAGAATAAAACACACTCTACTTCTATTCTCAAGATTTTACGGCCTTTTTTTTTTGTCATTTTGATTATGTCATAAAGAAATAAAGATAAAACTTTTATATATAATAAAATTTAAATTTTTTTATAAATATATATAAATTTTTATATTTGTCTTTTTCTGACGTAATAAGAAAATGAAGAGGCAGGGAAGTTGCTTCGGTGGTAAATTTTTAACATATAACCTCCAGTGAAATAGATAAGACAAAGATTCCATATTTTTGCCATTTTCCTTTGGTTTGTCATAGCCGGCCATGTTTATGAAATATCAGACCAAAAAAAATATTCTAATCTTTGGAATATTTTTAGCTAATATATTCCATAACTCCACCTTTGCATCACTTTTATTAAATTAAAATAAAATAAAGAGAATTATTTTGCAATGGCGCACTACCTTAAACAAAAATTATATTTTGGTATATGGCAATTGGCAACAAATATTTGTTTTGTTTTTCTTTTTTGAAGTATCAAAAAATACAAATACCAACAAATTCAGGGGTAAATGAGTAATCCAGCACATTTTTCTTCTCTGAAAACAGTTGACTATTGTAGCTTAAACTCCCTTCAAACCCACGTCTCTCGAGGCTCTCAATTGATACTTCCATCTTACCTTCATTCATTCCCACTACTCCTAACCTCAAATCGACATCGGATTCGCCTGAAATTCACTCAAATTCATTACTTTTAGCTTCCTACACGAACCTCATTACCATTTTCATCAGATTTCGTCGTCATCATACTCCAGAGTTCTCCATTTTCGCTTCGCATTGCTTCCTGAATCCGAAATTTATCTGCTTTCAGCTTCCAGACGATGTCGTTTGAAGAGGAGGAGGCATTCGAGCACACCCTCCTTGTAGTTCGTGAGGTTTCAGTGTATAAAATTCCACCCCGAACCACATCGGGTGGGTACAAGTGCGGCGAGTGGCTGCAATCTGATAAGATTTGGTCGGGTAGGCTCCGAGTTGTTTCCTGCAAGGATCGGTGCGAGATCCGACTCGAGGATCCGAACACTGGGGAGCTCTTTGCTGCGTGCTTCGTGTACCCCGGGCAGCGTGAGAACGCGGTGGAGTCAGTACTTGACTCGTCCAGGTACTTCGTGCTCAAGATCGAGGATGGTCGTGGGAAGCACGCGTTTATTGGGTTAGGGTTTGCGGAACGAAATGAGGCTTTTGATTTCAATGTAGCATTGTCGGATCACGAAAAGTATGTGAGTAGAGAGCACGAGAAAGAGTCCGGTGAGACAAGTGAGGAATCTCAGATTGATATTCATCCCGCTGTAAATCATAGATTGAAGGTACAGAACATGAATGACTTGTGGTTTTTGGGTTAATTGCGCTTTTGAGTTTTATAATCAAAGTGTTTCTGGGTTCGTGCTAAAAAAATTGTTCTTGCAGTTAAATCTTGAGTATTATAAAGTTAATAAACCATAATTCAGTGTTATGGTTGTCGAGTTTGGTGGTTTATGAGTGGATCGTCGCCCTTTAAATTTGGGTTTTTTTTACCTATTAATTTCAGGAATTTTGGGGGGGGGGGGGAATAAGGATAAGAAGGCATTTTGGGATTGTGCTCGTTTTGTAGTTATTTGGTGCATTTGGTTGGAAAGAAATGCTAGAATTTTCAGAAATCAGACCCACTCAAGTGTTCTTTTGTGGGACGGGATTTTGTATATGGCTTCTCTATGCATGAAAGCTAGTGGTTTAGAGGGTTGAGTTTGTCTGATTTGTATAGAAATTGGGCAGCAATCTTGCATTAACTTTTGAGGATTCCTTATCCTCTTCTCTTCTATTCTTCCCCTTGTTTATAAAAGTATAGTTTTCTATATTAAAAAAAAAAATTAGTGGATGATTGCTAATATGTCGTCATGACTATCTATTAACCTGCTTCCTTTGTCATTTCTGTGAATTTTTGTTTAAGTGCTGCACTTTTCGAGCATAGATAGGTAGCTATGCATTAATGATCACCGACCATGAAGAATTCGCACTGTTGGACATCTCTAAAAGCATATCTATAGCTGATAGATATGTGCTATGGTAATTGGTGGATAGCTGTTTGATTTGCCCAGATCAGATTATCAGAGCCTGTTTAGCTTCTAGACGTAGTTGGGGTGTATTTTGTTAAATAATTACATACATGCATGATTTCTTTTGTTTTTATCCACATTTTTTGACTTTTTTTCTATTCTAAAGTGTTATATCACTGTCTTTCGATTACTCTAAATGGGAGTATGACTGAATTAGTTCTATGCCTTATCTCTTTTCTCATTTCTTCGGCATTGAATGCTTCTACTTTTTTACCATAGGAAGGCGAAACTATCCGGATTAACGTGAAGCCCAAACCATCTAGTGGGACTGGCATGCTTTCAGCTGCTGGGTTAACTGCGGGCAATTCTGGAAGTATGAAACCTAAAGCCTTGGGCCTTGCTCCTCCACCAAGTGGGGCGGGAAAAATCAGGTCCCCTCTGCCACCCCCTCCGAATGATCCTGTTGCTGCTCGGATGAGTTCTACCAGTCGCACTACTGGTCTTAAGGGGACAAATGACGATGCGAGGCATTCTACTGATGCCTTTTCAGACATCTCTCAATTAAAGGTATGCTGACATTGCTCATTCTTTGACTGTTTTCTTCATAAATGCATTTGTTGCTCTTTTATTATTAAAATGAAAATCTGAATTAGGCTTCATTACCTCAACAGATACATCATTTTGTTTAGTTTATTCTACTGAAATTTATTTTGGATGATTACATTTGTTACATTTATAAAAAAAAAAAAAAAAGTTTGTTATGTTTCTAACACCCAAGCCAAGATACTTAGACAGAATTTCTATGGTTCATTTGATCAAACAGCATATAGATACTATTTGCTCTGCGGTAACACAAGATGTCAGAAAGATTCCCCACATAATGATGCTAATAGTAAATTGCGGTTCTTCTTTCCTCGCAAATGATAATATGAAAATTAAGAGATTTATCTATAGTTTTTTTATATATAAACGAGAGTTAAAGCCCAGAATTTATTCTTAGTTTAAATCTTGGATATCATTGTGTGACAATTATTGTTGGAAAACATGCAATGTTCATGCTATTTTATGTTCATTATCAATTAATCTGCTTGAGCATTCTGGCTTAATGCCTCAAATTTGAGCTAAAACATCTGTAGAATTTGAGTCTTGAACAACATTTGCTGATTCATTGTCTTTTGTCCAGCTGTAAGGTTCAAACAATTATAGAAACAAAGCATGCAGTCTCCTGAAATGCGAAACTTATCGATGCTTAGATTGCTTAAACAATTGTACCCACAACTTTCCCTTTAGGGTGCCATAAGTCAGATACAGTTGCAAAATGATTTTTTACAATGATGAAGCCCCCTCTTTGGTTTTCTATCTGAGACCTGAAAAAGGATCCACCGGGATGGAAGTTTATTACTTTTACAGGCGTTCTCAGTACTCAATATATATTGTTTAATTGGTCCTCTTAAGTTTTGGGTCACTGATTTATTGGAAAGGAGATCTTGAGGGGTGATGGTGGATTAGCAAACATGATAATATAGGCAAGTTGTGAACAGAGTATCAACATATAATACTGATATGTCTTGAGATAGTTTGTTTTTGTTTATAAATCCAATGAAGTTCTGATGCAATTGTGATAAATTTGTAAGAAGACAGTTGGATACATTTTCTATTTCATGTTCCAGTAGCTTCGGAGCTGGGTTTTTAATTGGTTTACGTCGTTGATTAGTTATTAACACTTTGCTTGTGATGCTCATATGCTTGCCTCTCTGTATGTCTCAGTTGCTTTTGCATAAATTTATTATATGGCTCATTAGTTTCATAAGCACATGTGCTGCCTGCATACCCTAAAGTTTATGCTAAATTCAATTGGTCCTAAGTACATGTTTCTTTGTTGGCTTTTTACAGAAGAATCTTCCTTCGACAGCTGCTTCAGGGTCGACCACTGCATCCGGATGGGCAGCCTTCTGATAATTTGAGCGTTTTAACTATGAGCCATTTTTTTGTTCCCTATTTTTTTTTCTTTATTTTGACAAAAAGAAACGGAAAGAAAACTGAAGAAATGGGGTGTCAAAGTAAAGTTAGCACAATATACCAAGTAACTTGATGTCCTAAAAAGAATATCTTGAAAATATTTGTTTTTTTTCCCTTCTGTGTTTGTCTTAACTGCTTTCTATACCTATATAAAAAGCTATATTTTTCTTTTCTCCAATCTGATTGTTTCTTAACTAAGCTAAGGGAGTTATGGGCACAGCCCTGCTGCTATTTATGATATAGCTGCAAATGTAATTGGCATGCCGAGATTATGATCCAATATTTATCCCTTTTTCTCCTAACGGAGAGAAATGTTAATGCATCCGCTTTTATTTATTGCTGTTTAACAGCTTGTTTGATTAGGAAATCAATTATCCCGCAGAAACTCTGGTGGACAGAAATGATTTAATCATGATTTTTCTTTCACTGGGATACTGATGGTTTTGTTGGAAGACAGCTTCATAGAAATTTTATTTATTTATTTGTGATTATAATTATAAAAATTCAAAATTATAGGAAATATTCTTAAGGCTGTATATAATAAGTGGAACATGAAAAATAATATTTGCTTCTTTAAATAGACGTTATGCTTTTTTTGCTATTATGATATCTTGTATTATTTTGTTAATTACATACATATAACTGCAAATATGTTTTTTTTTTCTAAGGTGTTTTCCAATAAAATAAATGTAATTTAAAAAGTCTTCATTGTTGTCTAAAAAAAATCAATTATTACTATTTTTTTTATAATATGAAATTAATTTATGTATCTAAACAATTAATAATCAATCATTGTTATACCACACAGATAAGTCCTTAATCTGACAATAGAAGTTTTGTCCTCATCCTCCTCCGTAAGCATCGTCCAGAGTTAAAGCTATAGGGTGTGTTTGGTAAAACTAACTGATAAGCTAGCTCAAAGCTTATAAGCTAAATTTTAGCTGAAAGTTTTTAAGCTAGCTTATTAAATTAGAAGTGTTTTGGTAAAAGTAGTTGATAAGTTAGTTGATAAATGTAAAATGACATAAAAGGGTATGTTTATATGATAAGAGAAAAAATGATTTTCTCT
>JANHAO010003997.1:0-25100 GCA_026873985.1 Saraca asoca
AACATGTAGCTTAGTTCTTGATAATGGCTATGTTTTAGTTTTAGAGAAGACTTTTTATATTCCAAGTTTTTCTAGAAACTTGATTTTAGCTTTAAGATTTGTACCGTTGGGTTATTTTTTTAATTTTTCAAATACATCTTTTAGTTTATTTTATAAATATGAATTTATTGGAAATGATATTTTGTCTGATGGTCTTTTTCCTATTAATCTACAACATAATACTATTTTGCATACTCATACTGGTAATAAGCGATGTATTATGAGTGAAGCTTCCTCTACTTTGTGGCATAAAAGACTACGGTATATCTCCATTGATAAGATTAAGATACTAGTAAATGAAGGAGTACTAAGTACTTTGGATTTTGTTAATTTTGAAACTTGTGTGGACTGCATAAAGGAAAAGCAGACTAGCAAGTCCAAGAAATGTGCCAAGAGGAGTATTAACATCATAGAAATCATAAATTTAGACAGATGTTGTCTTGACATGGACATTTATGGTCCAAAATACTTTATCATCTTTATAAATGACTATTCTCGATATATGTATCTTTATTCATAATAAGAGTGAAGCCTTAGATTCATTTAAGCCTTTTAAGGCAGAAGTAAAAAAGCAATGTAGTAAGCAAATTAAGATCATTAGATCAGATAGAGGTGGAGAATACTGTAGTAGATACATTGAAGATGGATAAGCACCTGGTCCATTTGCTAAGTTTCTTCAAGAGCATGAGATTATTGCCTAATACACTATGCCTGGTTCTCCAGACCAGAATGGCATAGTAGAAAGAAGAAATCAGACATTATTAGATATGGTGCGTTATATGTTAAGTAGCTTTAAGATGCCTAAATCCTTGTGGATTGAAGCTCTTAAAATGACGGTGTATATATTGAACAGTGTTCTAACCAAGGTTGTCCTTAAGACACCATTTGAGTTATTTAAAGGTTAAAAATCGAGTTTGTGACATATGTGCATTTGGGGATGCCTGTTTGAAGTAAGAATTTATGATCCACAAGAAAAAAAATTGGACCTAAGGACTATTAATGGGTATTTCATTGGATATGATGAAAAGTCTAAAGATTACAAATTCTACTATCTATCACATAGTACTAGGTTTGTGGAATCAAGGAATGTTAAGTTTCTTGAGAATGACTTAGTGGGAGTAATCAATTTTAGAACATAGTTTCTTAAATAGAGTAATTTTCCACATCAAAAGAAAGATTGGTTATTGTTCGAGACACTCATCAAGTTCAAACGGGTGTTATACAACCAATCACTGAAGAACCATAACCCATTGCTAATAATCTTACAGATCAAGTTGTTCATGAAGTGCCTAAAATACTTGAACAACCAGTTGGACAACATAACCCACAGGAAAATATTGAACCAGCATTAAGAAGATCTATAAGAGAAAGAAGATTAGCGATTTCAGAAAATTATATCATGTATCTACAAGAATTGGACAATGTTTTTGGAGTTGAGAATGATCTTATAACATTTTCGTAGGCCATGAACTATAAATAATCTGATTTATGGTTCGATGCAATGAAGGATAAGATGAATTATATGGCATCTGATGGAGTCTGGGATCTTGTTGAGTTACCTAATGGGGCTAAGGCTATTAAATGTAAATGAGTCTTTAAGACAAAGAAAGACTCATTAGGCAATATTGAGAGATACAAAGCAAGACTCATTGCTAAAAAATTTACTCAAAAGGAAGGAATCGACTACAATGAGACTTTTTCTCCTGTATCCAAGAAAGATTCTTTTCACATTATTCTAGCTTTAGTTGCACATTTTGATTTAGAGTTGCAACAAATAGATGTGAGAATGGCTTTCCTCAATGGGGAATTAGAGGAAGAGGTATACATGAAACAACCTGAAGGATTCTACTCTAGTCAAGGTGAGCATTTAGTATACAAGCTTAAGAAATCTATTTACAGATTGAAACAAGCTTCTTGTCAATGGTATTTGAAATTCCATGATGTAATCTCCTCCTTTGCTTTTGAAAAGAATATCATGGATCAGTGTATATACCACAAAGTTAGTGGGAGCAAGATTTGTTTCTTAGTTCTGTATATAGATGATATTTTACTTGTAACCAATGACAAGGGTTTATTACATAAGGTGAAATAATTTCTCTTTAAAAACTTTGATATAAAGGATATAGGTGATGCTTCTTATGTCATTAGCATACAGATCTTTAGAGACAGACATAAAGGTATTTTAGGTCTATCACAGGAAACTTATATCAATAATGTTTTAGAGAGATTTCAGATGAAAGATTATTCACCAAGTATTACTCTCATTGTCAAAAGGGATAAGTTCAATTTGAACTAATAGGAATGATTTTAAAAGGGAGCAAATGAAGAACATCCCTTATGCTTCAATTATTGGTAGTATAATGTATACTTAAGTCTACACCAGACTTGACATAGCATTTGCTACTGGTATGTTGGGAAGATATTAGCGTAATCCAAGTATAGACCATTGGAGAGCTCCTAAGAAAGTTTTGAGATACCTTCAAGGGATGAAAGACTACATGCTTATGTATAGATGAATGAATAAGCTGGAGGTGATCAGTTATTTAGATTTAGACTTTGATGGTTGTGTTGATTCATGTAAATCAAAATCTAGATACATTTTCATGTTTGTCAGTGGAGCTGCATTATGGAGGAGTGCAAAGTAGACTTTAACAGCTACCTCCACTATGGAGGTTGAGTTCACTTCTTTTTTTGAGGCTACATCGCATGGTGTATAGATAAAGGGTTTCATTTTTGGGTTTAAAGTTGTTAGTTCTATATCAAGGCCATTGAAGATATTTTGTGACAATTCAGCTGTAGTTTTGTGGTTGAGAATAATAAGAGTGGTAGTCGAAATAAGTATATTGACATTAAGTACTTAGCCATAAGAGAGTATGTTAAGCATAAATCAGTAGTCATTAAGCATATTAATATTGAATTGATAATAGCAGATCCTATGACAAAAGGCATGCCACTATTTAGGTTCAAGGATCTTGTAGAACGTATGGGTCTTGGTACTTTAGTTTGATTTTATTGTATGAGACAATGTTATTTTAATGAAACTCTATTTCAGTTGTGATTTTTCTCTTTTTATTTTATATGCATATGTTTGTTTTCATTAAAGAAATATTAATAAAGTTTGGACCTAGAATAAACATCGGGTTTATTCACTCAGTATTTTAGACTAATGTTAAGATATACATGTAATGTGATACATGGAAGATTATACTCATTATAAGAGAAACTATTACTATGAT
Source organism: Saraca asoca (assembly GCA_026873985.1). Lineage (NCBI taxonomy): Eukaryota > Viridiplantae > Streptophyta > Magnoliopsida > Fabales > Fabaceae > Saraca > Saraca asoca. The sequence continues at coordinate 3,276 of JANHAO010003997.1, forward strand.
TCGTGTATTTGTTTCTTACTTTGGCAAATTATGGTATATATATTGGCCAAGTGGGAGAATATAAGAAATATTTCCATAATTAAAAGACCGTTACTTGCACTGAATGTGGCCAATATAATGATCATTAATTACAAAAACGATTTTGGTATCTGGGTGATGGCTTGAAAGTCTTGATATTACAGGGTTTAGGTCCTCAATGCCATTCTTCAATCCATATAGAAAGAATTACCATCATTTTGAGAGATAGAACGAGGCATTGGAAGCTTTCAAACAACTCAAGACGTGGTGCGTAGAGCAATTTCGCTTTTCAATCTCTGATGTCAATGGCTGGAGGTAAAGATTTCTATCTCGCTTCTATTACAATTTGTGTTTATGATAATTAGCACTTGAGTATTTCTAATATATAGATGATTGGTCTTATGAAACCAATATTTGATACATTGTTTGTTTAAGGTCTTCAAATAAGAACTCAAATAGATGGAAGATTTTATTTTATTTTCGTTTGCTAAGACACAAATGGAAGACATACAAGCATGTATATACACACATGGTATGAATAAGTTAATATTTTTGTTTCCTTCATTTTCAATAATTTATTACTATTATCAAACAAATGGAGAGTTAAAGTTATGATAAAATTTTTGCTTTTCTTCTTATGTTTTAGTTTTGTTATAGGTAAAATTTGGCATCATGAAATGGGTCGGCAGAACCTCAGTAGAAACTAAGTCCAAGCAAAAGAAATCCAGCTCGTTGAAGTTGAGGATGCTAAGTCCCGACTTGCATATTCAACAACTAATCCTGCACAAGCTTGCTTCGCTATACGCGAGCTCGTCCTTGTTGGCCAAAAGCCAGCAGTGACCCTGAGCCAGAAATTGCTCGTGAGATAAGGCACATTGCCTAATTAGGAAGCTCAACGAGATGGAGCACCAGATAAGCTTACATCAGTTCTCAAACCCAGCGGACAAAGAGGGCGCACCCGTAGAAAGTAATCTGCAAGAGTCGAATTGTAGGATACAAATTGTCTTGTACATTTAATGCTTGATGTAATACAAATTGTCTTGTACATTTAATGCTTGATGTAATATTTTTATAATGTGTAAAATTACTTTTGTAACATCTTCTCCTCTATAAATAAGAGGAAAGAGCTCTCCGTAAAGGGGAGGAGCCAGTACTGAAACTATGTAAAAAAATTTCTTCAGATCAGTAAAAGTTAACGTACGACATAGGAACCAATACTACCTGATTTTAGTCGAACCATGTTAAAAGTACCACTTGCCATTGCTATTCTTCCTCTACATCTTCTTCATTCCTCATTCTATCTGACCAAAAGGTAGCCTGGGATTCAAGAAGTGATCTTCGATTGACTTGAATGTGGCAGAATCAAATTTTACCGTCAACAAGTTTGTTATTGGAGCCCCTGAAAGGAAGAGGCATATACTTTCTTATGGCAGACTTCACAATTTCAAATATTTCATCTAAAAACAAGTAAGTTTATTTGATATTATAATTTGAGAAAAATTATCACTTATTATCTAATTATATAAAAATAACATTTTCACTCCCAAAATATTTCACTTAAGCAATGAAAGAATTTCTAAAATATGAATGTTTTCTATAAAAGAGTAGCTGACTGATAAATAAATAGAAAAATATAATGGATAAATGAAGAGGAGGCTTTATGTTTTAATTTCTTTGATTGGAATCTCAAAGTACCATTTTAATCTTTATTTTTAATTTAATATGCTTAATCCAATAGTGGTGCATTGCATGAGCACAAATCTAGTTTATAAAATAATAGCTTATTTATTTGAACATATTATACTCACATCTCTTCAGATTTAATATAATTATATTCATACTCTTTCTATTTTTATAAATATACATTCACATCTTTTATTTTTCTAAAGTATGAGAAATAAGTGTATGTTTAAAATAAAGAAAAAAATGAGGTGGATGTATATAGAAAATAGGGATCAAATATATTTTTAAAAATAGAAAGGATATAAGTATAATTATAATAAATTCAAAGAAAATGAATGTCGTTTGCCCGTTTATTTATGTGTTTGTAAATAGAACATTATTTTATAAAAAGCAATTTTAGAAACAATATAATAGAGCAAAATGATTTAAGTATGTTAGAAAGTTATATTTTGAAAAAAGTGATTCTAATTTTTTTTAAAAAATAACCTTATTTAAACAATTATGCTAAATGAAATAACAAAGAATTGTTTGTAAAACATTTGTTTTAGAAACAATTTTTTACTATAACCAAGTTAAAGTAGAAATTGTAAATGACCTAGTATTGTACTCAATAACATGGAGGAAGCTACTAACTAAGGCAATTACTACAGTACAACTTTCCAGAATGCCATTGTTTGTGTCTCAGGATTCAGGAAAATATAGGGAAGGATGGTGGAGGCTGAAAAAGATACTATTGTGAAGTGTAAATAACTGACAATTCTTACCAGACTTTCAAGTCTAACCCTTCACTAACACAAAAATCCGATTGATCGAGACAAAAAAAAAAATGCTATTGAATCAGATATAGTTATTTTTTTCTATATTTTTGCACTGTTGGACAATTAGAAAAGTCAATTAAAATTCACAATACTAGCATGAACATGTGCTATGCCGAGATATCACGTGAAAAATAATTTAATTGAACTAAATATATTTGAAAAACACGAATATTATATCTAATAATAAAATTTTATAATTTCTAAACTCATCTAAATATAAATTATTAAACTTTATAATAATAATAATGATGATAATAATAATAATTTAAAGTGCAAACAATATCTAAGAGTTTAAAGTTAAGTTTAATGTGTAGCATTATTTGTTTACCTAGACTACAAAGTGTAACATTATCTTTGTAGGATATATGTTCTTATCCTTTTTTTTTTTTTTGTGATGATAGGAGTGGCAAACCACTTAATGCGCATACGTAATGTATTAGACTGAAATCCAAGACAGTAAAAGACGAAGAGCCCCAAAAATAATATCGGGTGTCATTGCATCATAAATAATCCAACTTTTTTTGTATTTGGATATATGTTCTTATCTTTTTGCTGAAATTAGGGGTAGCAAAATAGATAGATATCCATAAATCCATTTAATCTATCTATCATTGGATCAATCCAAATCCATATATTACATTTAGTGGGTTAAATTGATGGAAGAGAAGCCAATCCATTTGATAAAAGACTCATTAAAGATTTATCTATGGATATTAATTATCCATCTAGTTTAATTTTGTTTTTAAAACTCAAAGTAAAATAATTTAAATAAAAATATTAATTAAAATAAATAAATAATAAAAGTAAAATCATAAATTCCAAAAGCTGAATATAGTCATATAAGCTGATAGACTTGACAATTATGACTTATATCCAAATATCCATCTATATATTTTCTTATTATAACTCTTTCATATCCATCTATACCAGCTTTTGGATAACTATAAGTTATGCCATCATTGACCTTGTTAAATAATGGTCATATTCAGTCAACCCATAGATAAGCACTACAAAAAATAATGCGACTTTATGATTTTTTTTCCATTGGAAAGTCAATTGATAATGAAAAGACTATTAGTTACCAGTGATAAAAATTCGTCAAAAAATGGGCACAAATTTTAAAAAATTTGCTGGTTGTTTTTGATGGATTTTTTGATAGAAATAATTGTATGATGAATTTCTAATGGAAAAATTCGTTGGAATTTTGAAAAACTTTTAAGACATTGGGCATGTGATCTGCTTCTCATTTCCATTTTCCTTCTGCTTCTTGTGTTGCATCAGAGTTCTTTCTTGCTTTCCTAGCTTGATTTTACATTTTGAAGGTATTTTTTACAAATCTAAATTAATTAAATTTTTTTAACTACTTTGTTTTGCATTTTTACTTATTGTTTTTGTTTCACTATTACGTATTTTATGGATTAATTGGTTTATCTAATTTTGCTTTATATAGTTTTGGACTTTGGTTTTTGTACTAGTTTTTTTTGTGACTTATCTTGTTTGGACACTAAGGTTAACACATATTTTTAATTATTATTTAATTAATTATTCATAATTTTTAATGTTGTAAAAGTTAATTTTTAATTATTAGTTATATTTTCTTATATATTTGAATTAGGATTAACTAATTATAACTGGTGAATTTTATTCAGGAATTATACACATTTTGAATCAAATTGTGTAATATTAAGTAGTTAGATGACATTGTTAATATGAAAACTTCGTAAATAGTTTCTCCTATATATTTTCGTAAATATGTAGTGATTTTCCCCCATTTCAATTAACTTCACTAAATAGAATATAGAAATTTTAGAATATCATAGGTAGATGTATGATAGACTTCTCTCAAGATGTAGTGGATATAAGACGAATTTTCTTAATTTGCAGAAGAATTTTAACGAAAGAAAAGAGGACTTGGCATAGACTCAGGTGCAGAGAGGAGAGGCCTTTAGGGACACAGCTGATAATGTAGTAAGGCCATTTGATTGTAATTTGGAGGTGGGCATCGTCAGCAAAACAAAAAAGGGACTGGTCTATGGGTTGGGGTTGGCCGCTTCAACTCACATTGAGAACGTGTCAGTGACTAAGATGCAACAACAGATGTAGGAGATTTTCACTTGAACAGAGTACCTCAAAATATAGCAGTAATAGTAGAGTCAGACTCTGCCTTCTCCTCATTCACCTTATCCTTGTTCATACTATCATCAGCCCCTGCTTGCTACTAGTTGCTTCCTCTCTACGTGTATCTGCAGCCACCACTACAGCTATCCCAATTGACAGTTTGACCACCACTAGCCGGAGGTCTTGGACAGTCGTAGTAGTAAGACACTACTTATGATATGAAGACTGATAATTAGTTTTTCTCCGACGATCTTAGTTTATAATTATATTTTTATGTTTTGATTTGAATAATATGTTTCATATATTGATTTAAATAATAAAATTTATGAATTATTTTACTAATTTTATATATTTATACCTATTCTTGTGTGTTGTATTTTTAATTTTTTTATTATAATTAAATATTAATTTTTAGAAATTAAAATTAAAAAATATTAATATCAATTTCAATGCTAATCAAAATAATTTTAATAAAAATTTAAAAACTAAATTTTAGAAAATTATATCAAAAACTATTTTAAAAATTTTCCTTTTTTCAACGCATTTCTAAAAGTTTTTTGATGAATTTTGGATGAATTTCCGGTGAAAGTTTCAATGAATTTATTAATTGATTTACGATGGAGTTCTGATGACTTTTCAATGGATTATCGGCACACAAAAAAAAAAATGTAAAAATCATCATCTCAATTGAAAAATAATTTCTAACCATGATTTTATTGATGGCCATGTTCTGTTGGAAATTTGTCATTTTTAATGGATTTATCATGATTTCTGACATAATCGCCCATTTTTTTTTTAGTGAACAATTTATCAATTTATATTTATGCATAACATTTTAGTAAGATAAAAAAGATGGTATGTTTACTATTTTTATCTTTGTAAAGATACTTATAGTCAAATATTTTCCTATGATTAATTAATATTTGTTTATGTAATATATTCATTTTTAATTTTTCTATTTAAATATTAGTGACAAGTTATTTGTTTTAATAAATTTTTGAGTTTTTAAAAAGAAATGGCAGTTTCAAATAAGATGTACTTTTTTTATTTTACTGTTTCAAATTTTAGAGAAATTTTAATTTTGGATCACATTTATTTGATTTTCATTTTTATATATATTGTTGTATGTGTAATACGTAGAAAAATTTTGAGAAAAAAAAGGAAAGTATGACAATAAAAAATATTTTATTCTTATTTTTAATTTGTTATTCCTTTCAATTTTGTAGCACATATAATTTAAATTTTTAATAGTAAAAAGTTATTTTTAATAATGGAGTTAAAATATAATTTAAAATTTAATAGCAAAAAGTTATTTTTCAATGATGAAATTAAATATAATTTAAATTTTTAATATTAAAAAGACCAAGACATCAGGTTGCTAAATACAAGTTAAGGTCGCTAGTCAACACAATTCAAAGTAATGACCTCAGGCTGAAAGAACAAAGCCTAGCTCGTAGCTCGTAACCAGCATCCTCAACCATCGGGAAAGTACGTCTAGTCTCCTGTTCTAGTAGAAGTTTGTTATAACCGTCTATCCTGATCAATTATGTAATCCTAGTCAAGTTATGATACTTATCTCATTATAGATTTACATTCAAATTGTAACCCTTTAACTAGTATAAAAGGGGATGAAATCATTGTACATGAGATATACAATCATCAGATACAATACACTCAGCAAAGAGTAATAAAAGTCGTGGACGTAAGGGTCAAACCGACTTTAGTCGAACAACGTTAAAATTTTTTTATGTCTGTCTGTTATCAAATTTTAAAAAAAAATATATGAAAAACCATTGTTAAGTGCATCCAAAATCATCGTAAAAATCTACTTTTTGAAAAACATTTCAGGAAAAATTGCCGTAAAAATCACTTTTTAAAAAAAATAGCTAAAATCGCTGCTATAGACATAAATAACTGACACTAAAAATAACATATTTTTAAAATTTTACTCAAATAACCACCACCAAATTTTTTAGAAAAATATTGGAACCATCACTAAGTCCATTAAAAAAGCAACTAAGTTCACAATGGGATCAACACCGTTGCAACAATAACTGTCGCTAAATATTGAATAACTACAGCTAATTATACTTTTTCAATGGTTAGCAAAAACTGCCGCTAAATATTTCTCAACCCATGTGTTTATGGCGGTTAGAAGTGTATTAATAGTGATTATAATAGCCACTAAATGCAAAAAAAAATTACCGCTAAATACATTTTTTGTAGTGGGATAGGATTACATAATAGGTTGAGCTAAGGTTTTGGGCTATGAAGAGCCTTGGGAACTAGACCAATCGATTGATTAGTCCCTAGAAGTAGTTAACTTGTTGGTATAGACATGGGAGGTCAACTGACTATCCACAATGTGGTTGATTGATCACCTTTTCATACCTATAAATGGAGCAACCCCTACCTCACTTTCCACAACCCTTATTTGCAATAGAGTGACTTTTAGAGAGTGTTGCTTAACATAAATGGGATTTAGTTTGCCCTTTTTAAAGGGGTGAACCTGAGGTAATTTTTTTTTTTTTTGCATAAAAGACTAATTTCTTATCTTACATTCCTTTAAGGTTAGTTTTCATTTTTTTTTTTTGTTTCCTAGGTTGTTGAAAAGTGTTTCCTCAATAGTTGAAAGGCAATAATCAAAACTAAGGATAGACTCATACATTGTAGATCCCAAAAGGTTCCCATGCCAGATGAGTGAGATTATACTCTTTTAACTCCTTTTTCATATAAAGTCAATATTTTTTAAAATTACTTAAGGTATTTTGATTATTAGATCCCAAAAGGTTCCCATGCCAGATGAGTGAGATTATACTCATGTTTATGGAAATTACTAGGATTGTTATTTTCTAAAAACTAAGAAAGTAATGCTTTGAAAATATTATATTTTATTATTACTATTTTATGATTTTTATTGAAACAAATACTATTTTATGAATATATATATATATATATTGTCTTTATAGAAATGCTAAGACATATATGGTGAGTGCATATATGTATGTGAACTAGCAAGGGATATCGGTGGACCTATATGCATGATGAGAAGTATAATGATCACCTATATGACAAGGGTTATGGGACATATGGTCACTTATACAATAGGGGGCCATGGGATAGGTGCATTAAGGCACAAAAGTTATGAAAGGTCCTACAGAACAAATTAAAGGACAAGAAAGGACACAAAAACATCGCTCTCCTAGCATTCCCTATTGTCAGTATAATTATGATGAACTTTACAAGGTTATTAGATATGACTTAGTGAAGTAAGATGATGTGAGTTTTACATGGTCATCAGTACAATGATTTTAAATTATGTTATGTTATGTTATGTTTATGATATGATAGAATAGTTGGCAAGAAAAATGATAGATAATAAGTATGAAAGATCAAATACGAAAATTTTGTAAATGATTGTGATTATGTTTTTTAAAAGCATATGAAAATACATGTATGATGTATGTTTATGCTTATATTTACATGTATTACCAAAAGGATATTCAACCCAAAGTTTGGTTTGCATTCTACTTAACGAGTGGTAATACTCACCCCTCTTATTAAAAAATTTTAGGTTGATGAGTTTTTTTAGGAGTTATCTCAACTAGGAGATATTTCAAGTTATTGTGTGTGACTGAAATTAAGTATGTAATTCTCTTGATTTACTTTAGGTGGTTGGTGTTCTTTTAACAGGACAATGAGTTTTGAAAAGTGTTTTTTTGAAAAAGGATTTTATTTTAATGTTAAAAGTTATTTATTTGAAGAAAATATTTTCATAGAAATTATGCATATAATTGATTTATTTAAAAGGCACCAAAAGGTATATTTTTCGCATTTATTTCATGTTTTCAAAATGAAGAAAAGAATTTTAGATAAGAATTATCATGAGTTTGCAAATCATCATAGGGTGATTTCAGCTAATCATACCCCAAAATTTCAATATGTGACAAGTGGGTATCAGAGCAATAATTCTATACCTAGCATGATATGTTAGGGTTAGTGGGTACTGGTTATAGTGATATACTCTTAGAGGTGCTCATTATTTCCAAAAAATCCATTAATTCAATCACTAAAAGTAATCAAGTCCATGTAATAGAAAATAATATGAAATACGAAAATTATTATACAATTAGATTAGAAAGTGGATAGATATTCTAGGAATGACGCTTTTACCCTTAAATGGTATAAAATCATAAATGATGAGAGTATTCTTAGACATAAGTTGGAATTAGATGATGAGAATAATGGCAAGGGTGATGAACGAGTACAAGAGGCCAAGGATGAAATTATCCCTAGGAATATGGATCGAGTGCAAAGGATGATTTTATCCCTTGTGAGTTAGAAGGTAATAAAGACTATTTTATCCCACTCGAGGGAGGTAAATTAGAGGAGTTAGAACCACACCATATGTGAGTAGTTTAGAAACTAGGACTTTTCAAAACTAACCAAAAAGATTGAAATACCCCTAAACCTAAACTAGAGAGTTAAGTTAAATAATTATTCTTGAGTTTAAGTTAAGAAAATGAGGAAAGGAAGAGGTGAGAAAAAAAGAGTGAAGATAAGGTTATGATATGTGAAGAGTGAGACCAGTGGGGATTACGTTCAATCAAAAAAGAAAAAGAAAATCTAGAATAGGCTTCAATTTTAGGTATAGGAATGATCAGTAGGAATTATGCTTATTGTTGTAGGTATTTTTTGGATAATGCAAATTAGGCTGGCAAAGGCCCAACAGGAGACAAGTCTAATAAAAAAAGGCCCAGACCATCCAAGAAACTAAGGTCACTCAGCAGAGGCACCAGTTCACCAGCCACGAGCCCAGGACGCAAGGTGAGGCCAAGATAGAAACCTCAGCTCGCTATAGATGAGTTCTAGTTCACTGGCCAAAGCAGGTCGCTCAACATAGCCTTAGGTCGTTAAGATAGCGAGCCGAGCATAAGTATGAAAGTTTAGTCAGTAATTGAAGGCACATATTCCTAACCGACAGGTTAACTTCCAAAATTGACACATCTACCCCCAACAGTCTAACAATGATTTGCCCAGCATTTATTGTCCAATGCCTAACATTTACTAACTGATGCGGTGGAAATAATCATTTTGCAATTTATCAAATTACACTTGTAACCCTCCCTACTTCTATAAATAGTAGGGGGAGATCATTATAACAGAGAAGGAGAACTAATGCAGAAACTCTGCTAAACTAGTGAGAGAGCACTTGTACTGAAACTCTGTTGAACTGCACAAAGAAACCACGTGGACATAGGGGCCATACTGGCTTTAGCCAAATCATGTTAAAATGCTTTTGTGTCTATTGTTCTTCCTCTTCCTCACTCTCTTTTCTTGTACACACTTGCATTTCCTGGCTTGCAACTTGGGGTTGAAAGATTATCCGAGTTATCCGTCAATACTTATAAAGGATGAACAATAAAAAGATTAAAAGACAATGGTTGTATAAGATTAGGAATGAATGATCAGGAATGTAAAGGACAAGTAAGTAATGAGAGTAAGGAATTTGTAAAAGGAAGAGAGATAAAACAAACAAAGCATATAAGGGAGAGAAATGGTAAGTAGAATAGTAATAGGATCAAGCAACAAATAAACTTGAATACGGGAACTACCTAAAAGAGAGATAAATATAAGAAAGAGGAAATCAAGAAACGAGATAGGAAAGAAGGGAAACATGAACAGAAGTATGAAATAAAGTCATTTAGGCACAATAGTGGGTAAGCATGGCTATAGAAACCTTAGGGCCTTACCAATGTGAAAGCAGATAGGGTAAACAACAAGGAAATTTAACAGATAATGAGTAAACATAATATGACTCACAAAGAAGAGCTAACATCAAGAAATAAAGATGAACCATGTGAAACTACGATAGGATGTTAGAAAGATATCCAAAATGATGAAAGGACCTTTGTTGAATGATTTAGTTACATGTAAATGCATTAAAAGAAACCCCCAAAACTTCTAGTGTTTACCTTTGTGTGAATGATTGTCATATTTGATAAGATTGATAAGTTGTGAGTTATGTCACCATTAGACCCAAAAGTCAAGATGGTTATCATTGTCACCTTATTGGATACTGATGTGTACCGCTCAGATTAGAAAAAGAGTTCACTGAAAGACAACATAGGCTATCTAGCCTAGGATAAGGGTAGGGCTAATAAAGTCTTTTATTCCTTTTTTTTATGTATATGGCTAGGGTTATGTAGTTTGTTCAAGTTATATTTGCATGATGGTAATAATGCAACATATATGTGTGAATGAAGTCCTAAGAAAAGGGAATAAAAGATATCCTAATGAATGTTGAGACTAAGAAAAGAATATGATAAGACACAAAATGATACGAAAAAGTGTAGTATGTTTAATTGTATGATTACCACTCAAGGACTTGCATGAGACATGGCAAGATAAGTACTCTAAAAGGTACCTATGTTTGTATAATGGATGTTATGTTTATGTGATAAATACACATAAGGGTATGAATAGAATTCTACGTTAGAACGAAACATGATTTGTTATAAATATTATTATATATTTATATGAGCAAGCATGTAGTATAAGCTAGCATGCTTTATAATAAGTATAGGAAAGAGACAAAGGATCATAATAAGATATAAGGAAAATTGATTCACATTAGTTAGAATTAACATAAGAATAAGAATGAAGGGTAAGGTAGAGATACATGAGGAAGAATTAGGGATATCAATATGTAGTGAGTGCAGCGATGATCATGGATAACTAAAAGGCTTCAACATACTCAATAAGAAATGAATAACAAAATTAGTTAACTTGCCTTTTCTTGCAAAATGGATGAAGGGAGACATGCTTGCCTTAGTCTTCTATTAGAGAAAGAAGAATGAGCTTTATCTTTAAAGAAATAAAAAAATGAGTTTTAGAGAAATCGAGGAAAGAGATAGGAAAGATGAAGAAAAAGGTGGTTAGTGGTTAGATTCTGTTATAGGTGAAATACAGAAATGGGTTAGCAGAAGGCCCAAGTAGCAGTAGAATCCCAGATCGCTGAAGTGTTGAGGATGCTAAGTCCCGGTAAGTTCACTCAACAGTTGTCCTTGTGCAAGCTCACTTCGATAAGGACGAGCTCGACCCTGCTACCTAAGGAAACAATGACGAGCCCAAGTCAAAGACTCTAGTTTATGAGGTACGACCTTTAGTGAGAAGCCCGTTGGGCAGGAGACAAACATACGTCACACTCAGCGGACAAGGGTCCCACATGCAAAAAATAATCTGCAAGAGTTGAATTGAAGGATATGTTTTATCTTGTACATACACTGTATGATGTAATATATTTACAGCTGGTAAAATTACTATTATAGTCTCCTTCCCTCTATAAATAGGACGAAGGAGCACTCTGTAAGCATCCAAGGAGGCTGAGATACAAAAATTCTGTAAAAATTCTCTCAAAATAATAACATTACTATAGATGTAGGGTCTGGTACTATCTGGATTTGGCTGAATCACGTTAAAAGCTTTGTGTTTCTTGCGACTCCTCTTCTTTTCTCTGTTTTCTGCCTCTTGTTAGTTATATTTGTAACCAGATTATAGTTTGAGTCCTAAAAGAATCTCTTCAGTTGGCCAGATTCTGGTAGAACTAAAATCCATTGTTAATATTTTGGCACCGTCTGTGGGAACTCATCTGTTTTCTGGTTTGTTTTCTGTTGCAATGGCAAAAGGAAGAGCTACCAGAGCTTTGAATATATTGGTTAATCCTCCAGAAGGTCATGTCTCCATAACAGACTCCTCTAGGCTTGCCCCCGACCAGCCCTTTTCAACCTATTGCCATTGCCAACGGCATTGATGGAATGCAGACTTGGCTCCAATGCTAGGAGAGACTAGAGAATATGATAGGAGAGCTGACTAGAGCAGTCATAGTGCTAGCGCAACCACATGCATAGGGTGTACAAGGGCAAACTGAAATTGCAATGCCCAAGAATGCTCACCAGTAATAGGTCAGATGTTCAAGTGGGGCTAATTGAGAAGATTCGCTAGTTCATTGTTTGCAAGAACAATCTCTAAATCGTAACTCTCGTGATCATAAGGGTCAAAGGGTCCAATAATCCTTTAGCCAACAATCTGGTGCACATGACCCATTGTTGGAAGAATTGTATTAAAAGATGATCTGGTTGGAAGAATGTCTTTGAGCTCCCGATGATCGAGCTTGTTATAAAGAGAGATCGCCAATCTCCAAAGAGATTGAGGCTCAGCCCCTCCTTTTCAAACTCAAAGTCCCTATGATCTCGTTATACAACGGAGATATTGATCCTTACGACCATCTGGATGCATTCAATGTCCAGATGGATTTGCAAATGATCGAATCCCTAGTCAAGTGTTAAGTTTTCCTAGCCATGACAGGGGGTGTACCTTGGTCCTGGTTCAGAAGCCTTCCGGCCCATTCAATCCATAGTTGGGACAAATGACAGTAGAAATTCACTGGCCAGTACCGAGTGTTGAAGAGGCAGTTCGTGCCCCCTTGCCATCTTATAATAATCTTTCAATGTAAGCATGAGTCGCTGAAGGATTATATTGCCAAGTTTAGACTCAAAGCTAATTCAGTGAAAAATCTATCTAAAGAAACCACGTTGGCAACAATCTCTGCAGGACTTCACAAAGATGAAAAGCTCTACAAGAGCTTATATAAGTCCCTGATAAAAGATCTTATTGAGTTTTATGAATAAGCTACCAAGCAAATTAAGTGGGAAGAAACTTTTAGCTCGAGAAGGCCTTATCAGAAGGATGATAAGGATGGTTCCACCCATAGCAAGAAAAGGGGGAATGTGGATCAAGGTGACTGCTTTGATACGTGGGTTGCAAAGAAGTCCCATAAGCCCAAAGGTGAACGACCTCAGCCCCCAGCTTACCATGAGCAATATAGCATCCTATTGGACTCTCAGGATAGGATTTTCGTTGTAAAAAGAGAAAGGAAAGACTTTGGGAGACCCACTCCTATAAGGATCCCTTATAGGTAGAGAAACAAGCAAGAGTTTTGCTTTTATCACAACAAGGTCGGGCATGGCATCTCAAATTGTCAGGAACTCAGGGATGCCATTAAGGACCTGATCAAGAAAGACTGCTTAAGAGAGTATGTGGTGCAGCCTTCAGGCCAGCGATCTGAGCATTCCCAACGGAACCCTGGGTGAGAAGAGGCCCATACAATAAGAATCATTTTATGATGTATTTTTGAAAAGTTAATGAAAGTACCCTAACTTCTTATATTGATTTCTGAGTAAGACTCTCAACAAAAAGTTACGACAAAAGTAAGTCATCCTTGATGTTAGCAGGATCAGCCACTCATGAGGCTACATAAATGTCTAAGGCTAGCTCTCACGCATTGCTAACTTCTGAGCTGAGGCCCTCTAGAGCTCATTCTGAAGATGAATTGATGAATTGCTAGCTTCTGACCTGAGACCCCCCAAAGCTCATTCCAGAGATAAATTAATGAATTGCCAGCTTTTGAGTTGAGGCCTGATAACACAATATTTCATGCATTTATTTATCCTCATACTTAGTATTTTAAGGCCTAAATTGATTTACTTCCAGCTGTATTAGTGTGTATTTATGATTTGGTGCCAATTGGATTCATTTTACAAAATTCTGCATAATTGGCCATTTTGATCAGTTTCTGTAATCTGGCTATATCTTGAGCTACACTTATCCAATTGATTTGATTCTTATCTTTCAAGAAATGTAAGAGATAGATATACAACTTTCATGAAGACTGCAAAAGCTGAATCACACGATTGGTCATCAAAATTGGAGCTCAAGTCAGAATTAGAATATTGTCTCAGCATTGTCCTCAGGCAGCCTGATCTCTGTGCATTTAATTGATCATAACTGAAGTCCAAATGAGGTGAAACAAAGCCCAAATAGAAGCTAACACATAAATCCACATTTCCTATGAAGACTTCCAGACTTGAAAACATCAAATTGGGCGTCAAAAATAGGATGCAATAGAGAGGCAAAGTTGCTACAGAATGGGCCTCTGTAAAATTGGACTTTTAAGGCCCCAATTGGCATGAATCTTAAGCCCATTGCACCATCTCTTGATCCATCTTGCACTTAGCCAGCTAGAGACACAAAAGAGAGTAGGTAAAGCTGAGAAAGTAGTTTGCATTGAGCTCCACATGTAGAAAGCAATGGCTGCCAACTAGACTAGCCATCATGCCTATTCCTTACTTTGTAGCTGCCTTCTTTCTTCTACCCAGGCAAGGCATTTTAGAGAGTCTTTTTGCTTTAGTTTTAATGTGTTTTTAGGGTAGTTTTTCGGGGCAAAGAGCAAGCTTTTGCTCTCCCTTTTTTTTTTCTGCCTCCATGGAAGGCTAGTTGTAATAAGTCCAAGAGGCTGTAACACTTGAAGATTAATATTGAGGTTTTATTCTTTCATCTTGCATTCAATTGTTGGCCATTTATTTCCTATTTCTTCTCTATTTTTATTGAGTTTTCTAAATTGATTGGCTTCAATTGGTTTGGATGACTATATGATTGTTACTTAATGATCAACTATAAAAGAGGATAGGAAAACTAGCCAATGCATTGAGCTTTTGATGTGTTGTTTGCTTGGCTGAATCTTAACTACTTAGGACAAATTCATTAATCATTCCAAGGCGTTTTGTTATGATTTTCAACAATTGAATGAACCTTAGTTAATCAAGGATGCATTAATCTCAAGCTAGTTAGCTCCCTTGACCTGTTGCTTGTTGTTTGTTATGTTTTTGTTTCTATTTTGTTAGTGTAGCTATAGGATTAGTTTCTGCCAACCCCCCATTTACATCTCCTAATCTAGTTGATAATATCCACAAATGATCTTTAGGTTTGACCCGGTATTGCTCTATGCTACAAGTAGAGTAGTGCAATCCGGTATTATAAATTTTTAATTTGATCGGACACGACAACCAAACTATCAAGGCCCCCAAGAGCTCATTCCAGGGATGAATTGACAAATTGCCAACTTCTGAACTAAGGCCCCTCAGAGCTCATTTCGAAGATGGATTAATGAATTGCCAACTTTTGAGCTAAGGCACCAAGGCTCATCCCAGAAATCATTGCCAGCTTTCAAGCTGAGGCGCCAAGGCTCATCTTGAAAATAATTGCCAGCTTTCAAGCTGAGGCATCGGGACTCATCCTGGAAATCATTATCAGCTTTCAAGGTAAGGCGCTGGGGCTCATCTCAGAACAATTACCAACTTTTGAGTTGAGGCACCAGGGCTTATCCCGAAAACTCATTATCCAATTGTGACCTTCGATCCAATTGAGGCATGAAGATGCTCAAAA
The DNA here is from genome assembly GCA_026873985.1 of Saraca asoca. NCBI lineage: Eukaryota > Viridiplantae > Streptophyta > Magnoliopsida > Fabales > Fabaceae > Saraca > Saraca asoca. The sequence continues at coordinate 19,196 of JANHAO010003997.1, forward strand.
TAAACTCACTTTACAAGCAACTAAGTTGCCTTAGCTTGTGAATCACAGCTTTTATGCGACCTAATGTTCATAGCTCTCATATGACCTAATGTTTGTAGCTCTTGTACGACCTAATGTTCGCAGCTCATATGCGACCTAAACATTCATAGCTTTCATGCTATTTGCGTATATACTGGTTATCATTCAAGATGTTTTAACATGTAGAATCATTGTTCAGGCAGTGTGACCGATTGGTCACTTGAATGTTTCATTTTATTATGGTTCTCTAAATTCTATATTGTTATCTGCATGAAGAATATTTGAAGAGCAATGTCCAAGAATGACAAAGAAAAAGTTCATTCATTAAAAGCCTCAACGAGGTACATTTACATCAAGAAGAATCAAATACAAGTTAATTTAGCCTATAAACTGAAAGAAAGATTGACACCCTAGGGAAGGGCCCCAATCTGCAAAAGGGCTGACAAATGTGTTTGATTTCAACTCTTTCCCTTGCCACCCTCCTTGGCTCAGAATTCCTTTCTAGCCCTCTACCCAGCTTAACAGATTCAGGGAAAATTGACTGGAGTAGTTGGAAATGTTTATCCCCCTGACATCATTGAGAGGAAATAATCTAAGATCTACGAGAGATCTTTCCTCATGCTCAGGGAAGGATTGCCCTTGAAGGCTTTTATGCAGCAGACTATGCACACCTTACCAGAAAGACAGAATCCCGGAGGTATAAGGTGCTCGTCTGAAGTTCCCATTTGATTTCTCTAAAGAGAGAAAGAAAGACTTCCTCTATCTTAAATAAGAGTAGCTTTGATCCCACTGAAGAGTTCGGAAGAACTCCCAACCACTTTCATTAATTGCCTTAGAAGAAAACGAGGCAAATGCATCAACAGGCATGGGACATGTACAATGGAAAGAATGGTCTAAAACAGATTAAATGATAGATTGATTGAGAACCTTGAATGCGCGGTGATCTATGAAGAAAGCCCTCTACTAGCAAGATCATTCAACTCGCAGCCCATGGAGCGAGCTGATAGTTAGGGGGCTTATGTTATAGGTGAAATCCGAAAATGGGCTAGCAAAAGGCCCAAGTAGCAGCAAAATCGAAGATTGCTGAGGTGCCAAGGACGTTAAGTCCCGGTTCGTTTGCTTAATAGCTGTCCTTGCACAAGCTCACTTTGGTAAGGATGAGCTTGACCCCACTACCTAAGGACACGATGACAACCCCAAGTCAAAGACTCTGGTTCGTGAGGCGCGACCTTCAGTGAGAAGCTCGTTAGGTAGGAGACAAACATACATCACACTCAGCAGACAAGGGTCCCACCGGCAGAAAATAATCTACAGGAGCCGAATTGAAGGACATGTTTTGTCTTATACATACACTGCATGATGTAACATATTTATAACTTATAAAATTACTATTGTAGCCTCCTCTCCTTTATAAATAGGAGGAAGGAGCACTCTGTAAGAATCTAAGGAGGCTGAGATACAAAAACTCTATAAAAATTCTCTTAGAATAATAACATTACTGTGGACGTAGGGTCCAGTACTGTCTAGATTTGGCCGAATCATGTTAAAAGCTATGTGTTTCTTGCTGCACCTATTCTTTTCTCTATTTTCTGCCTCTTGTTAGCTATATTTGTAATCAGATTACAATTTGAATCCCAGAAGAACCTCTTCAGTTGGTTGGATTCTAATAGAACCAAAATCCACCGTCATCAAATTCTAGGAGATTTTGAGAAAAATATTAAAAAATAATACATTACTACAACTAAAAAAAATGCTTTTATAGTTCCTAGTTTAGATTATTTATTAATTATAATACAGTAGTTTAACTTTAATACGAAGTTGATTAAAAGAAATTAATTAATTTTTTAATTATTTTTTCAAATAGAACTAATATGTAAATGTATGTGGTGATAATTTAAGTTATCTTCTTAGCACGTAGAAACCGAATAATCAAGTTAATTAAATAAATAAAAAGAAAAAAAATTTCCTTAAATAGATATATGTGTCATTAATACCCAGCAAAAATAGTAACCAACATTCATTCATTTTTAGCATGCACATAAAATTAGAATCAACATTAATTGATTTATAGGATGAAAAAAAAAATATTATAGTCAGGATTCATTTATTTCTGCCAAGTCATTATTTTGATTTCGTGTACTTGAAAAACCAAATTAAATATATTGGCCAAACTCTTAAATTAATAAATTGTTTAGATAAAAAAAATGTGTTACTACTTTTAAATTTAATATAATTTTTGTTGCCTGCTCCCATGATTATGGTGATGAAGATTATGTTGCTTATGTCTGGGTTTTGAACGATGGCACAGCTAGAAATGGAGGTTGGGTTAAATTGAGGAAAGTTAGTGGATTTTCACCAATTGAGAGGCCAAGATTCATATGGGATGACAAGCTGATATGCACAAGACTGTTGCAACAAATTGAACTTAATGAATGATACTGTACGACATGGCAACTTGCACTAAGGGGGGGATAAATTATGTGTTTTCGACATTTTCATAATTTTCAAAATTTTCTTGACAAGTTCTTGATTTTAGAAAGTCACAAGCATGATTTTATTCAACAACTCAAGTGAACCCTATGAAGATGTTTGCTCATAAAATATAACAATTCAAACAATTGTACAAAATAACTCATTTAACTATGTATAGACAAGGCATAAAGAAACACATACATAGATAGATATCATTTCTTTCAAGCATTTCAATATCTAAGCAGCAAAGTAAACATTAAAACTCAATATATCTAACAATTTTCATAAAAAAATGAAGTATATCTATTTTTCAAATGATCAATATCATGAAATCAATAGACCAACAATTTCAATAATATTTCTCAAACAATTTAAAGTTTACAACTTTAGTTAATCAATATCAACGAGAACAAGATAATCAACATAATATAAATTGCTATAATATAAAAAGAGTAAGGAAAGAGGAATCAAATTCAAGATTTATAGTGATTCCCTCTTGAAGATCCTCTTCAAGATATATATTCATTCTTCAAGCTTCACAAGCTTGAGTTTACTTTTCCACTATCTTTTCAAATTTGAGCTAAGCACTTGAAAAAGCCTCTAGAAATCCTTGCTCTTTGTTGAGCAATTATTTTCATTACAAGGGGCACCTCACCTTTTAAGCATTTATCGAAGTGGCCTTCTAACAAATTCAAAAGGATTCATCATCCTTTATCATTTACAAGAAATATTTAGATGATAAATAATTCATAAAAACTCTCTCAAATAGTAGATAAAACAATGAAATATATAGAATAGAAGAATTTCAAAAATAAAAGCTCAAATCTTGATTTTAATGAAAGAAAGAGTAATAGATGATAAATGATGAAATTTAAGCCTTTTTATATGTTTTATTTAATGATTCTTAACTTATATAAGAAGCCTATGATGTTTTATAATTGTTTGGGACACTTTTAGATAAAAACTAGCCGTTATAATTCTAACAAGAATAGAGGAATCGATTTTTGTAAATTTTGAAGTTAGGAATCGATTTTAATTGAAAAGTCAATTTTCTGTCAATCAGGAAACGATTTTCAAAGACAAAATTATAAACTCAATTTTAAAATATTATAACTTCTTCATTTCAAGTCCGTTTTAAGCAAACGACCTATTGTTGGAAAGATATTTGAGTCTAATTTGAAATGGAACTAGTTTCATACTCATATTATAAGTAGTTTTTGAGATATTATAAAAATAATGAGCAAAGGTCAGAAAGACTTTATTATAAAAAAATTGATTTTTAGGCTCAACTTGAAAAAGGTTATAACTCTTTCATTTCTTAATTATTTTAAGCAAACGACTCATCTATGTAGAGCTCTTTGAGTATATTTTCATATGAAACAAATTACACAATTAAATCATATATAAGTTGAGAAAGTTGTGATATATGATTAAAATAGTGGTCAAAGGTCAAAACTGAAAATACTAAAACTCATATCTTATTTGTTTTTGTAGTGTTGTTAAGACTATATTGTGAAAACATGACTATGGGCTATATTTTTAAAATATTTTGATCAAGTTAAGATTTTGAAAACATGTCTTAGCTCTTTCTCATAAAAAATTTGCCTAAAAGAAAAAACTATATCCATTAAAGTCCTTAAGCTTTGCTTGATGCTTCCAAATTATATCCACTGAAATCCTTAACACATAGACATATTTTGTTTATTTGTCATAATCAAAATTAATCATATAAAACCTTGAAACTATCAGATATAACAGAAGCTGCACTATATTCAAACGTGGATTGATTGAGGGCATCAATGAGGTTGTGGTTATTCATGGGATGAGACTCGATTCTGGTTTCCAAGTTTCATGGAAATAATGGACAGCTTGGCTGCAGTGTAGTTTGTGTTTAGACAGCTTCATTTTAGTCTTTGCCATTGTTTCTTATTGTGATAGTGTCATTTATGTCTAGTTTATGGTGTTTTTATGTTTTGATTTCCATTTGCATGTAATGTCCAGCTTCATTGTCATTCTCAAGTTTTAGTGTTATTTTCGCTTAAATGAATGAATGTATTTTAGTGTTATTTTTGCATCATATAATACATATTTTAATGGCTATAATATCAGATTCTATGGTTTAATAAACTAAAAAGTAGTAACACATCTTTTAGTTAAAACAACTACTACTTGTACAGTTTCATCAATTTTTTTAATCTGATTTTTCAAATACACGAAATTAAAGCAATCACTATAAATTTAATTGTTATGCTACAAATCAAACTAAAAATATTGGTGAAAATCAATGATTAGTTTTAAATTACGACTATAATTTTAATTTGCATCATAATAATAATTATTCTAATAGAATATTGGAAATTGCACTGTAAATTATATTAAACTTAAAAGTAGTAGCACATTTTTTTATTTAAAACAATTTAATAATTTAAGAGTTTTAACTTGCAAAATTAAATGTGCAGGTTACTGCCAGGTATTGGAACTTTAGCGACCATATGTCCATGTCCATAGACTCGACCACTATGCCAAGGGATTCTTTGTCCTATTTGTCTAAATTATATATAATAGAAAACGTTACGGATTGTTTATAATATTACATAATTAGTATGTACATATTACATTATTATATGTATTATTATTTTTAGATATTATATTATTTATTACTATTCATACATATTATATATACATATAATAATTACTTTTATAAGTACATATTAAAGTAAAAAAAAAAAGAAGAAGGAAGAATTCAATATTTATCTCCCACAATCACTTATGTATAAACAAAATACAAATATATTACACATAATATGTTTATTATTTTTATAAATACATATTAAATTAAAAAATATACACGATATGATTCAATACATAAACTCAACAAACGTTGAATGCCTAATGTGATAATAACTCATGCCGTAAAGAAATCAAACTAAAGTAAAATATTTATATAATTATAATTGAGATTAGTTAAAAATTTGAAACCAATTTTTATTAACCGTGGTTCATAACTTTCATTTGTTCAAAATTTATATTGGATTTAATGATTATCATTGCAATAACAGCAATATTATAATATTTTTTATTTAAAATATCATTGTACTAGATAATGATAATTGTAGATTTAATTTTTGTTTCATAATATATTTTTTAATGTTATATATATATATATATATATTATTTTGTGGGACAAAAATATCCAACCTCCTCTTAATTCAAACTTAAACAGAAAGGGTATTTTATTAATTCTCATCTTTACTCCAATGGTCTCTTTCTCAACTATCTCATTCTTTCCCTCTACCTACTGTTTTTTTGTTTCCCCCTCCCCCCCCCCCCCCCCCCCCCCCCCCCCCCCCCCCCCCCCCCCCACCCATCACAATAGAGCCACTCACGGGCAACTCTCCTCTCTTTTTTTCTTTTT
>JANHAO010003998.1:0-25064 GCA_026873985.1 Saraca asoca
TGATTTTAAGCCAAAAAATATGATTAACAATTGAATGAATATTTAGTGATCAAGGATACATTAATCTCAAGTTTAGTTGATTCCCCCAGGTTGGTTAGTTTACTTACTGTTATTTATATTTTTGCATTGTAGTTGCTGTTAGTATAGTTACGGCCAATATTTCTATCTCTTAATCTGATTGATATCATTTAAAATGATCCAATGGCTCAACCTAGTGTTGCCTATACCACAAGTACTTTAGGTAGCTCGATTTATAAAATTTCTAATCTTGATTAGTTTTGACACCTGATCAGATTTTTGGTGCTGTTGCTAGGGATCATTTCTGATTTTATCAATCTCGTTAGGAGTATATTTAAGTACTGACTCACTAACATTTTGTTCTATTTTTGTTTCTGTTGTATCTATTTTTGTTTCTGTTATTTCCCTTATTTCCCCTGCTTCAGCTTGTTTTTTCTGCTTACAGTAGCATTGCTCCTTGTTGGACTAACCACGTCAAATTGAGTTGATTTTTAATAGGTTGATAGAAGACATTATTCTTAGCAAGGCTTGTATTTTATCACAAGCTCCCACCTGCTTTGGCCAAATTCAATCATTTAGATCACTTTTTTATTTTTTAAAGATTTTTTATTTTATTTTTAGGTTCCCCTTAGGTATAGTTTTCAAGTTGTGGTGGTCCCATAATTTTTAAAAATATGTAGATAGGGTAACTAGTTTTGAGTGATTTTTGCCTTTGTTATTGCATTGTTGTGTTTTAACTTTTTGTCACTATTTCAACCACTTTAATGTAGTGTTATTTGTTGCATATCTTGTATTCTTACACCTTGCATGATGTATGATTAGGTCCTTTAGTAGTCCTTTACTTGATATTAAACCTGAAATTTAGAGGACCGTGATTTTGAGACAATGGAGAATAGATTGGAGGAGCTGACCTCCTTAGTTAGGCAACTTGTGTTAGGACAAAGACAAAGGCAATTTCAGTCCCTAGCACACCCTTGTGAAATCTATTCTTAGTTAGACCATCCAATATACCAATGTCCTACACTTCAAGAAGACTATCATGGACCCCAAGCTATTGCAGCAAGCATTTTTCCTGATGAACATCAATATCAGCAGCAGCAACAAATTTATGAACTTTATCCTAATGCATATGACCCTGGATGGATGGACTATTCTAATTTACAATATGACAACAATTCTAGTCAATTTCAGCAAATGCAGCAACCATTTATGCACGAACAAGGTCCTGCAGTAGTTGCCAAACCTGAGCCTACATTAGAAGACATGGTAAAACAAATAGCAACAAGCAATATTTAATTTCAATAAAGAATAGAAGCCAGCATTCAACACCTAGAAACTCAAATTGGATAATTGGCTTCTTCATTGAGTTAGCCACAATAATAAGGTTCTGTCCAACTTCCTTCACAAACTATTCCAAATCCAAAAGGGAATGTTAGTGCCATTACTCTAAGAACCGGAAAGAGCTTACAAGAGCCAACTAACCTCCAATCAACAAAGGAGTAGAACAAGCAGAATACACTAGAAAAACCTAATGTAGTAGAGAAATCAAATGTTATAGATCCTGCAATTGGTGAAAACAAAATTCTAGAACCTGGCCATAATGTCCATCAGCCAGGAACTGAAATAAGATAAAGGCAACCATTAGACTATCCAGTACCCCTTCCATTCTCACAGAGAGCCATCCAATACAAAAAGTCAATTGAAGTAGAGAAAGATAAAGATCTCCTTGAGACTTTCAGAAAAGTGAAAGTCAACATTCCACTTCTTGATGGAATAAAGTAAATCCTCAAGTATGCTAAGTTTCTTAAGGAGTTGTGCACACATAAGAGAAGACTAAAGGGCAATGAAAGAATAAGCATGGGACAGAATGTTTTAGCCCTCATTTAGCTAATGCCTCAAAAGTGCAAAGATCCTGGAACATTCACAATTCTTTGCACTATAGGACACTGCAAATCTAAGAATACCATGCTGGACCTAGGAGTTTCTATAAATGTCATGCCCATATCTATCTTTAATTCTATTAAACTTGAACTCTTGAAACCGACTGGTGTGATGATCCAACTAGCAAACAGGAGCAGTGCATATCCTGTTGGCCTAATAGAAAATGTATTAGTGAGAGTTGATCAGCTGATCTTCCCAACAAACTTCTATATTATGGATATGGAGGGAGAGACACCATTCAACAAAACTCCACTCATTTTAGGTGGGCCATTCCTCAAGATGGAAAGAACAAAAATAGATGTGCATGTGGGAACTCTTTCCATGGAGTTTGGAGACAATGCAGTGAGATTCAACATTCTTGATGCAATGAAGCATCCTATGGAAGAGCATTCTGCTTTTAACATAGATATACTTGCTGAATTAGTTGAAGACACTTGTGATGAATTGCATACTGAATTTCCTAATCTGCCTAACCTTGAAGATTTTATCCATTGCCAGTCATGTGATTGTGATGGTGCTGTAACATGCAGAATTTATGCTGAAATTTCTTAGTTTCTGGAAAATGATGAATCTGTCATAGACAATGTAGCAAACCCTGATTATGCAAAGTTTATATATTAATCGAAGTCACACCGATGCATGAAGTACAAATTTTGTTATCGAAAGTTTTGAAAAATCATTACTTTGATGTTGTACTTGATGTGAAGGCTTTATACAACAAACTGCACGTTGATTATACATTGATATATTAGTTAAATAATAGATCATAATCGATGTCACTTCGATGTAATAATGGAAAAATAGTTATTCTGTTACAGTAGTTATAACTACCTAACTTCCTCTACTATAAAAATGATCTTTCACCAGAATAATTTAGAATCTTCTACAATCTTCCAAGTTTCAGTCTAAAATCATTTGAAAAAGAGCTTAATACAATTTTCTTTTTGCCTCAACTTATTTTCTAAGAAATTACTCAAGCTTTCTGGATCAAGATTATATGAGTCTATCTTGGATTGTTTGAGATTTTCATCTTAAACCTTGGTATTGTATATCTTACTTTCTTTCTTATTTTCATCTTTTTTATTTTTGAGATTTCTAAGGATTTAAAAATCTTATATAGGTTAGCAAGAACCTGTAAATCTTGTGTTGCTTCTTAGGTTTAGAAAAGCTTGTTCCCAAGTTTTTTAGGTTAGCAAGATACCTGTTAAATGCTTGTGTAATTATTGTAAAAACTAGCATTTCAGGAGCCTGTCAATCCTAATAGTTCCTATTTTTAATTCAGAAGTCTTTCGGTTGAGAAAGATCAAGTAAAGTAGACTTGAATTGTGATTTCAATTCAAGTTGAACTACTTTAAAAATCTATGTCTTAATTTTTTTTCTATATCTGCACTTTATTGTTTCTATTATTAATCTTTGATATCTGCTAATTTCGCATTACTAGCTATTAATCTTTCGTTTACTACATTAAAAGATAATATCAAAATAAAACAAAGACGTATACACTTCTCCAATGAGAAAAGGGTAAGATACAATTGATTCATCTTAATTAGCTTTCGTACACTTAGATTTTATAATATAAATTTTACCAACCACTCTCCTATAGACCTGATAATGGTGAATGGTGGTCGATAATGGTGAATGTTGGTCAATAATGGTAGTAGTGGTGGTTGATGGTTAACAATGAAAGATGGATGTGGTAAATGATCAATGATAAAAGATGGTGATGAACAATGGTTAATAGTTATAAATGGTGGTAGGTGGTGGACAACTTTAGTTATGGTGTTAGGCAATGCTCAATGGTGGAAAGTGGTGATGGGTGGTGGTCAATGATGATAGTGGTGATGGGTGGTAGTTTATAGTGGAAGGTGATGGTGGACAAGGGTCAATATTTGTAGTAGTGGTGTGTGGTGGTCAATGGTGGTGGGCGATAGTAAAAAATGAAAGGTAGTAATAGATGATGATTAATAACAATAGGTGCTGGTGGGTGAAGATGCAGGGAGTTTCATGGGGTGAGAAAAGAAAAGATAGAAAGAGAATTTTATTTATTTATTTCTGGTAAATAATATAATCTAAAACTTTAAGTGTGGGAAAGATTTTAAATTAGGAGAGTTTATTAAGATTAAGTAGTTGTAAGAAATTTTATTATATGTAAATCAAACACTTCATAAAGGAATTAATTTTTTCATTTTGTTACTAACTTTTTGAAATTTCCCAACTGAACACTCCTAAAACTATAAAGTATATATTTTCTAAATATGTATTATTCCATGCATAAAGATGAATAGTAAATAATTTATATATTTATATTTAAATTGATAAGATTTATACAAATAATTAATGAAAATTATTTTTAAATTTAAATTTTATATAATATTAATGTATGATTAATACAAGTAACTAGTTTTTTATTTATATTTTTATAAATATAATTAATTGCATTACATATATATAAGAATATTATGATAGTTTAATTAGATTAAATTATTTTAAGATTATATAAAACTATACAATGATATTTTTTTACTTAGTTTAATTAGTTTTTTATTTATATTTTATAAATATAATTAATACATTAAATATATATATAAACTTATTTTCTTTAAAATACAAGACTCAGAACTTTGAGTCATCTGTTTACACGAGAAAGTCTATGACTGTGTGCTTGCACATTTAAAATGTGGGATAAATTTTTCAGAGACAATTAATAGCTGAAACAAAAATATAATATTATATCTTTTAAAACTCGAAGTATATGACATGTATTGCATTATGGGTCAACAGGCAAGTAAAGAGCAAAACCACTCACCGGCCAGATCTTTATTTTGCAAAGGTCTGTCTAGTCCGTACGATCCTGACAGTAGTCGTCATGCAACATCAACATGGAGTAGAGAGAAGTTTAAATGTTTGCGACTTTCATGCCAGGACCCGTCTCAATCATGCATCAAATACGAGTCTTTTGAGCGTGATATTTAAAGTGTAAAAACATAATTTTACGGTAAGGCTTTGTTGCATTTAAAATTTTTTTACAAAAATTTAATATAAAAATTGTAACTTTTATAAAAATATAAATGTGTTTTACATATAAGAAATATATAAAAAATTATAATTTTATCATTTAAAATTATTAAAAAGTTATTTAAATTTTTTTCATTTTTATATAAAAATTACAATTTTAAATAAAAAAATTACAAAAGGTATAACATTTTTTCAAAAAACTTATAAAAGTACATGTGAATACTAATTTTCTTAAATACATATCAAAATGTAATCTTTTTTTTAAAGAATTTTACAAATGGATACTCTTTATATTAAAGGTCCCTATTTTATTAAAAAAATATTTTCTATCAAAAATCTTATTTGTTTTATTTTACTTATTCAGTGGTACATATAAAGAGTGAGATAGAAAATAATATCTTTTACTTTAAAAAGAAAATTATTTTCTTTCATTATTATAGCATAAATTATTATTTTATTAATCATAAAATATAAATAATATAAAAATTGTCTACTTATATATAAATAAATAATATTTTTTTCATAAAAAATATTTTCAATGGAACAAATAGAGTTGAAATCCGATTATACTACGCTGTTTCTGCAACTTAATTTGTTACTTACTTTCCCACAAATCTATGCGGACCCACATATTTTGTGATAGAGTGCGTGGGAAAGTGAGAAAAACTCGCGATAAATTGATCTTGCAATTATAGGATGGATAATACTACATGCACATTTATAATCCGTGTTCACATTTTTTTATATTTATAATTTAATTTTATTACGAGATTTATTGAATTATTAGAGTGTGTATAAAATTTACATCTAAAAATAAATATGGATTTATCATTTTGCATAAATCAAGTCAATTATAATTGATGCCTAGTTGAATAACTACAAAAAATCATATTAATAAACACATATTTCCGAAGAAATGAATTCTATATTATCTAATCATGTACAGTTGCATTGTAAAAAAATAAAACATTTTTATTATTAATAAAAAATATTAATTATTCTTACTTTTTTATTAAGTCACATTTATGTTAATTGATAGTATTAAAAAACTTTAAATTTTCTGTTAGTTTAATTGGTAAGATTTGTTATTTTTAACTATTTATATATTAGCTTCGAATGTTGTTACTATTAATTTCAATGGGTTGGACAATTTAAAAGGATTACTGTAAGTCTTAAAAAAAAAAATTTGCGGCATACCCTAATATTTGATTAATGGAGTAAATTATTTTTCTCCTAAACTATTTTCTAACAAAAAAAAAATTACATTGACATTAAAGAAAAATTGTACAAACTTTAATGAAGTGCCATTTTATATTAAGCTTAGTTTATACAACTAATATAAATTTAATCCAAATAAATTTTTTTTCTTATTTATATAGTAAAGAAAAATCAAAAAACAAGAGATAAATATGATGTGATTGGTCCCATTAATGGAGCCTATATGGTCACGAACCTATACATTTATATTTCTATCTTATCTAGTAAAATGAAAATTGCAAAGTGAGAACTATTCTAACAAGCCAGGAAATTGGAGAGTGAGAGAGAGAGAAGAACACAGGGTCAAATTCAAGAAGCGAAGGGACTGTTTTGTGAATAAAGTATATGTTCAGTCTAATGATGGAAAATGCCGTCACTAAACCAAATAAATGAAATTGTGTGTTTCATATTGGTGATAGACTTAACAATAGATATAAATAAGTCTGTCAATAAAGTTGTTCCTAAACGGATAGAAAAAAATTTGTTATGGTGAAATTTTTTAACGAATAATTTCAACATCTGTTACTAATTTCGTTAGTATTTTGAATTTAAAGAATTTTGTGAGTATATGTGGTGGAAAATTCGAGTCAAATTTAATGATGAAACTGGTAACAGATATACTCCTTCTCGTCACTAAATAGTAAATGTTTTAGTTTGGGATAATTAGAACTTTATTTTCTGATGGAGTATCCATTTGTATGTTCACTGCTTAATTGTTGTCATTAAATAGTCAAATTCTTATAATATTTATTATATTTTAATTAATTTATATATTTTTAAAAATATTATTAAATTAAAAAATATCCTCATAAAAAATTAAGCATATAACACCTGAAAGTTAGTGATAATTGGTGATGAGTGGTGGTAGGTGGTGGTTAATGACAAAGGTAGTAGTTAATAGTGCTAGGTAATGGTGGACGGTGGATAATAAAAGTCGTTAGTTAAAGTCAGTGGATGTTGTTCAATAATTATCAATGACAATGGATAATAATAAACAATGATCAATGTCTGTGGATAGTGGTAGGTTGAAGTGGTAAGACATTCATAGAAGAATGCACAAAATAGCTTTTTTATATGACTAAAACATTCTCATATCATAGGAATGTAAGATACTTACTTTTCCCATGGAAATATTTTTGTGGGGTATTGGACTAAAAACATTTCGAAGTAAATTTCTCTAAAATTTAAAGTAAACATATAAATCTAACATTCCTTTAAAACATTTTTAGAAATGTGAGAAAGATTGTGCAAATTAAATGTCGTTTAAAGGTGTAATTTGTAGATTTTCAAAATTCAAAGAAATGATTTGCCACTCAATGAAGCTTTAAGGCTTTTGGTTCAATCTGTAGAAATGAAAAGGGAATGAAATCAAATAAGAAGGGGTAAAAGTAATGGTAACTATTACTTTTTGATTTGTTTAGTTTAGTTAGGGAATAAAATCACAGTATTTATGATTCCTCTTTTTGCTGTTTGGTTGGGTGATGGTCAATAGTGACAGATTGTGGTCAACAATAATAGGTAGTAATGGATGATAATCAACAATGATAAGTGGTGGCGGCGGTGGCAACAATGGTTAATGATGAAAAGTGATGGTAACCAGTGGCTAACGATAGTAGGTGATGGTCGCTAATGGTCAATAATGGTAGGTGATAGTAGAAAATATTCAACAACGGTAGATAGTGATAGACAATAGTCAATGACAATACATAATGGTGGATAATGATTAACAGAGGTGGTCATGGTGGTGAGTGGTGGTTAACAATTGTAGGTTAAGGGTAAGTGATAGTCAATAATTATAGGTGATGAGTGGGTGGTAGCCAATGGTGAAAGATAATGGTGAATGATGGCCAACAGTTGTAGATAATAGTGGAAGGTGGTCAACTTTAATAATAATGTTGGCAATGCTCAATGGTGAAAGGTGGTGGTGGGCGGTGGTTAATGACAAAAAGTGATAATAGATGATGGTCAACAACAAAATGTGGTGATAGACAATGATCAATGATGAAAGGTGATGATAGACAGTGGTCAATAGTTATAGAAGGTGGTGGGTGATGGCCTACGATAGAAGGTGGTGGTGAGCAGTGGTCAATGATGGTAGGCAATGGTCCATGGTAACAGGTGGTGGTGGGCGGTGATCTACAGTGGAAGGTGATGGTGGAAAATGATTAATGATGGTAGTGGTGGTGGGCAGTGGCTAACTTTAATCGTAGTGTTAGGCAATATTCAATGGCCAAAGGTGGTAGTGAGTGGTGGTCAACAATAAGAGATGGTAATATACAGTGGTTAATAGTTATAGGTAATGTTGGGTGGCGGTCTACAACGGAAGGTAGTGGTGGGTAGTGGTTCATGACAAAAGGTAGTGATGGGCGGTGATCTATAGCGGAAGGTGAGGTAGGGGTGATGATCAATAGTGATAGTGGTGGCGAGCAATGATCAATAATGATAATAGAGGTAGACAATGGTTAAAGGCAAAAGGTGGTGGTGTGTTAAGATGGTGGGAGTTTTGCAATGTGAGAAAAGGAAAGATAGAGAAAGGGTTTTTAGTTTTTAGTTTTTAATAGGTAACGTAATTTGAAACCTTAGGTGTTGGAAGGGTTTCAAATAAAGGAATTCATAAGGTTCAATAATAGTAATATATTTTATTACAAGTGAACTATTGTGGTATTTTTAGAACCATGGACATGGGCTAGCGAAAGCCCAATGGACGAGTCCAATTGGTGAAATCCCCAACTCAACTATGATAGAGGTCGTTGGAGAGAGGCATGAGCTCACTAAACGTTGATTCAAGTCATTGGCCAACTGGGGACAAAGTAGCAACCTCAACTCATTAAAAAGGAGCCCTAGCCCATAGATAGCAGCATGCTTTCCCAGCCATCATCCAGAAGCTTGCTGAAGCTAAACCTGAGGCAGGACTAATTTGTAGGTATCAATTGGCAAACACCAACTTGCAGGGATTAACTTGCAACTAATTAATTATTCCTTTCAGTTACTGATTTATATTCAATTGTAACACCCTATCAACTATAAATAGGGGTTGATATTATTGTACAAAAAAAAAAGAATCGACTAGAATAAAGGAACACTCTATGGAAAATAACAAAGAGAAATCAAAAACACCAAGCATATATAGATACTCTGTAAAAATAGACAGAAAAATATAATAACTGTGGACGTAGGGATCAATTAACTTTAGCCGAATCACATTAAAAACTCCTAGAGTCCTTCCTATTCTTCCTCTCTGTTACTATCTCTCTTTCATTCTTTACACTCACTAGATTACAGTTTGGGGGTTTACTGAACTTACTGGTTGACAGAATCTTACTGTCAATATTTTGATGCTAAAAGGAGGGCCCTAAACTGCATCGTGGTTAATTCTCTATTCGACTGCAATGGCTAGAGAAGAACCACTAAAAGTTCAAATGCTCTAGTTGACTAACTAGAGGGTCACATACCATAGCAACGGGAACTAATTCTCCCTATGGTAGGTACATCTGCTGTACTTACTATAGGTATTGTCGCAAGCTCCTTCCCAATGGTTTATCGCTAGCCTGCTGTCATTACTCCTAAAAATGATGGAGTGAAAATATGGCACCAATATCAAAAAAACACTTCAGAATATAGTGAGAGAACTAGTTGAGGCGGTTAAAATGCTAACGTAATCACAAACCTTGGGCATGCAAAAGCTGGTTGAGGTTGTTGCACCTAAAGGACACCTTTAGCGTGCTGATTCAGTTTGCCCCTCCAACTTATGGATAAAATCAATGAACAATCGAGCTCGCAGGCATCTTGATAATCAACAACATGAGGGCTTGTATCGGGTGGAAAGCTTGAACAGAACTAACTAGGGGTATACTTCAAAACACTACTTTTGTGACCATAGAGGTAAGATAAGCTAGCTATCTTTCAGTCAGTAGTCCAAGGCACAAGACCTGATGGTAGAGGAACTACTTCAGAGGGTGAAGCGATTAGAAAAATGCTCTTTAGCTCAAGATCGTTAATACCATTATAAGAAGAGGACACCATTCACTAAGGAGATTGAGATAAAGCCTCTCCCTCATAAATTTAAAATCTCCACAATCCTACAATATAATAAAGATAGTGACTCATATGACCACCTGGATGCATTTAATGTACAGATAAATCTCCAGATAACCAATCCCTTAGTCAAGTGCCGTATTTTTCCAGCTACATTAGGAGATATACCTTAAACATGGTTCAAGAATCTCCTAGCTCATAGCATTGACGGTTAGGAAGAATGCTAGAGAAGATTCATTAATCAGTATAAAGCATTAAGAAGGTAACTCGCATCATCCTACCACATCGCAACAATCTTTCAATGGAAGAATGAGTCACTAAAAGACTACATTACTTGATTCAACTATGAGGTTAACAACATAAAAAGTCTCTCAAATGAAAGCATCCTAAAAGTGATCTCGACAGGACTTCGCAAGGATGGTAAACTATATAAAAGTATATACAAATGTCCAATAAGGGACCTTGGTGGGTTTTATGAATGAGTTGCCAAAGAAATCAAGTGAGATCAAAAGAGTCCAATCCGAAGGATGAAGCAAACAACTCCTATCAGAATAAAAAGAAGAGCAATGCTGGGAATGACAAGGGGAGTCAAAATCATGGCTCCAAAAACCAAATTGCAAAAAAGGCTAGAAACAAGCGACCTCAGCATCAAGGTTGCCATGATAGCTACAACATTTCATCTAACATTCAAGATAGGATATTTACAACAAAAAGAGATAGAAAGGACTTCGGCAAACCCAAACCATTGAGGACCTCCAATAGACTCGAGGACACAGACAAGTTTTATGCCTATCACAACGAAGTCAGGCATAATACTTCAAAATGTTGGGCACTCAAAGATGTGATTGAGGATTTAATCAAAAGAGGTCACTTTAGAGACTATGTGATGCAACCTGCACAGTGACCTCAGTAGCTCGACAACCATAACAATAGCAACTCTAATGCTTCTAATTTTGTAATGTTATTCAGAAATTAATAAAAGTACCGAAGTTTTTCCTCACATTTTTATGTCTATGTTTATTAATTTTCAACAAAGTATTACACAAGAAGGCCTAAAATTGGACTACATCATTAGTAATCCCATACTACACCCTATTTTCTCTGAGCTCGCAAGGCCAAATGATGGGACATTAGGTTCGAACTGGGAGGGCCCACACATTATTAAGGAAAAAGACTTGGGAACGGAGCTTATCGCTTAACAAATGGAACTAAAGTTCCACAAGCTTGGAATGTAGACCATCCACACTTATATTTTCAATAAATTTTAGCCCAACCTTCTAATCCTGATTAAAAGGACCAGAGCCAAGATTCATGCCCATTGAGCAACCAGATTGCTATGGCATGA
Organism: Saraca asoca; assembly: GCA_026873985.1. Taxonomy (NCBI): domain Eukaryota; kingdom Viridiplantae; phylum Streptophyta; class Magnoliopsida; order Fabales; family Fabaceae; genus Saraca; species Saraca asoca. The sequence continues at coordinate 11,612 of JANHAO010003998.1, forward strand.
TCCACTGAGCAATACGATTATTTTGGCGTGACCCAGTAAGTAACAAGATTGCTGTAGTGTGACTTACTGGCAACATGATCATTGTGGCACCGCATGCATGTAACCTACTACTTGACATCACATTCATGTAACCTACTACTTGGCACTGCATTCATGTGACTGACTCTAGGTCACTGCATTCATGTGACTGACTTGTGCTAGCTGAGGTGCAGTTCTCATGTGACCTATCTGGGCACTTGACTCGTGCTAGCTAAGGCACAACTCTCATATGACCTACCTGGGCAATCAACTTACGCAACCTTCTTTAACTTGGCAAATATACAATGTCATAATTGACAAATATACATTGTCATAATTTGCAAATTAAAAAGCATTAATGTGACCGATTGGGCATTTAACTTAACTAATGATTATTGAATTATGATTTGCAAGAATCTATTCATGTCAACCTACATGTTACCTTTTATGATATACAAAATATCCAGCATCACACATTTGGAAAAGCAAAGAAATATGAAAAATTCATTGAAAGCCTCATTCAACAAAGTGAGTGTATATATAAAGATTCATAAGTACAAATCAAGCTTACAACTATCATGGTCCTAGAGAAAGGCTAACTTTTGGGAGCTGAATCTCTGATGAGCTAAAAAATCGGCATATAAAGCAAGCAAGCCATCTATAGTTTGGTCATCCACCAAGTTATTCTCAAACTTCTCCCTCTTCTCCTTCCAAGAAGGCAAAAGAACAAAGGTGAAAGAGCTGAATTCATTAGCATTACCATGAGGAGATAAAATCTATACAAAACTTCCCAAAATCCTCAGAAAGGAATTGTCTATGGGAACTTCCTATACAGCATGCCATACAAGCCCCATAACACCACATCCAAGATCCAAACCATAAAAAATGTTGGGGGGGGAGGCTTAACCAATGCACTCATCAAGTCATTCTGAGAAATAGGAAGAAGGTTTTTCACACCTTATATGGCTCCCTTGGCCTCATTGATAAATCTAGAGACCGATCAACTACCCTCGATCTAATGGCCCAACAAAGGCAAAGCTGCCACATTGATAGCTATGAAAAATGCACACTAAATAAATGGCTTGGCAAAATAGTAAGACAGAAGTCTAAGTGACAACATTGCAGAATTACAATTGTAAGCTTTTGCCAGCAAACTATAACTCCTAGTCCCTAGAACACACTGAGAGCTGGGGGGCTAATGTTGTAGGTATTTTTAGAACCATTGAAATGGGCTAGCAAAAGCCCAATGGATGAGTCGAACTAGTGAAAGCCCCAGCTCAACTATGATGGAGGTTGTTGGAGAGAGGTACGAGCTCGCCAAACGCTGATTCAGGTCATTGGCCAACTGGGGATGAAGTGGCAACCTCAACTTGTTAAGGACGAGCCCTAGCCTACAGATAGCAACATCCTTTTCCAGTCATTATTCAGAAGCTCGCTAAAGCTAAACTCAAAGCAGGACCAACTTGCAAGTATCAACTTGCAAATACCAATTTTCAGATATCAACTTGCAACTAATTAATTATTCCTTTTAGTTATTGATTTGTATTCAATTGTCACACCCCAGCAATTATAAATAGGGGTTGATATCATTGTATATATATATAAGAACCGATTGTAACAAAGGAACACTCTTTGGAAAATAACAAAGAGAAATAAAAAACACATAGTAAATACAAATACTCTGTAAAAATAGATAGAAAAATACAATAACCGTAGGCGTAGGGGTCGATTGACTTTAGCTGAATCACGTTAAAAACTCCTGGTGTCTTTCTTATTCTTCCTCTCTGTCACTATCTCTCTTTCATTTTTTACATTCACCAGATTGTAGTTTGAGATTTACTAAACTTAGTGGTTGACCGGATCTTACCATCAACATGAACCAAACATTTAGTACCAACTCCTTAAAATTTTGCAATCAAACATTCTCTAAGAGTATGAAGTATATATATTTTTTCTAAATATATATTATTCCATGCATAAAGATGTATAGTAAATAAATTATATATTTACATTTAAATTGATAAGATTTATACAAATAGTTAATAAAGATTATTTTTAAATTTAATTTTTATATAATATTAATGTACTATTAATACAAGTAACTAGTTTTTTATTTATATTTTTATAAATATAATTAATACCATCACATATATAAAAGAATATTATGATAGTTTAATTAGATTAAATTATTTTACCACTATTTAAAATTATTATAAAACTATAAAATGATATATTTTTTACTTAATTTATTTTATAGTTTATTTTTTACTTAGTTTAATTAGTTTTTATTTAAATTTTTATAAATATAATTAATACATCACATATATATAAAATTATTCTCTTTCACAGAACGACTGAGAACTCTGATTCATATGTTGACACGGAAGATTGTATGACTGTATGCTTCTACATTTAAAATGCGGATGTGGAGATAAAATTTTCAGAGACTTTAAATAGTTTAAAACAAAAATGTAATATTATATCTTTTGAAACTCAAAATGCATGACATGGTTTTACATTACTGGTTAATTGACAATTAAAGGGTAAAACCACTCCCCTCTCAATGATTTATGTTCCTAAGGTTCCGTCCTGTCCGTACAATCGTGACGGTACAAATTATGTAGCATCAGCATCAACATCAACATCGACCAGAGAAAAGTTTGTATGCTTGCAACTTTCGCGCTCGCGCCAATAGCCCTAACTGTGTGTAAAAAATGAGTCTCCTGAGTATGGCATTTAAAGTGTAAAAACATAATTTTAAGATAATTTGGTTAATTTTAAAAAATTTTGTGAGCTTTTAAAAAAACTTAATATAAAAATTTATAATTTTTCATATAAAATATTATAATTTTTAAAAAAATTATAAATATATATTATTTATAATAAATACATAAAAGATTACAATTTCATTATATACAAAAAAAAATTATTCAATTTTTTTTACAAATTTATATAAATTTTACAATTTTAGATGAAAAGTTACAAAGATATGAATTTTTTTTTTTTTACAAAACAAATAAAAGTACACACAAATATGATTTTTTTTCAAAGATTTTTACATAGGAATTCACTTTAGATTAAGTGTCCATTTGTTTTGTTGAAAAATCTCACTATAATTACAAAAGATTAAGATTATAGGAAATATTTATTTGTTTAATATTACATATGAGGAATGTGATGAAAAACATCATTTACTTTAAAGAGGAAATTCTTTCTCTTATTATTATAACATAAAGCATTATTTTATTAATCATAAAATATATAAATAATATAATTTTTTTATTTATATATAAATAAGTGATATTTTTCTATGAAAACTATTTTTCTGTGGAGAATAATTGTGATGTTAGTATACAACTTACTATGTTATTACTTTCTCACAAATTCCCCCATACCCACACGCTTTGTGATAAAGTGAGTAGGAAAATGAGAAAAACTTACTCTTATGTTGAACTTGCAATTACAAGATGGATAATACTACATTTATATTTATTTTTCATATTTGTAACTACATGCATGTTATTGTGACATTCATTGAATTATTAGAATGTGTATTAAATTTACATCTAAAAACAAATGTATATTTATTATTTTGCATAAATTAAATCAATTATAATTGATGCCTCCTTGAATAACTTTAAAAAAAATCATATTAATAAACACATATTTCGGAAGGAATGAATTCTATATTATCTACTCATGTACGGTTACATTGTAAAAAATAAATAAAACATTTTTATTATTAATAAAAATTATTAATTATTTTTACTTTTTTATTAAGGAAAATTTATATTAATTGAAAGTATTAAAAAATTTTAAATTCTTGGATTGATTTAGTTGATAAGATTTATTATTTTTTACTATTTATATATTATATTCGAATCCTGCTACTAGTAGTGTCCATGAATTAAACAATTTGAAAATATTACTATAAATCCTAAAAAGATTAATGACATGTCTTAAAGTTTGATTAATGGAGTAATTTATCTTTCTCCCAAGCTCTTATGTAATAAAAAAAAATTTACATTATTAAATAAAAATTATACAAACTTTAATGAAGTGTCATTTTATAATAAGTTTAGTTTATACAACTAATATAATTAAATTTAATCCAAATAAAAAATTTTAATTTTGTTTTCAGATCTATATAGTAAAGACAAACTAAAAAACAAGAGATGAATATAATGTGAGTGGTCCTATTAATGGAGCCTGTATGGTCACGAACCTATACATTTATATTTCTATCTTTTTTAATTTTGCCTTACTCAAAAACAAAATACAAGTCCACAGAAAAAAACTAGGAGCAAGCCGTTTTCGCAAAATTCTCAAATTTTTCCATTTTTTTTCAAATGTTGGTTTCCCGAGGACTTAACTCTGTGTTCACATACATAAACGCCTCAATGTCATATTCTTACTGTCATTCTCTCTCTCTCCTCTCTCCCAACAACAAATTTTGTTTGCTTCTTCCTTTCTTTCGGCACCCTTTTGCATGGCACTGTCACTGCCTGCTTAGTTCACTCTCCTCCTCCTCCATCTTCCGTTCCAACAAAACCCAATTGAATTTTCTTCCTCTGATTTTCCCTTTGTACCGACTCAGGCTCTTAATTCTTCGTCTGGGTCTTGTTTGTTTTCTCTCTGATTGTTCTGTGTTTTTCGTGTGTAAGGAGCAGCAAAAGGTGGTAGCTTTGGCCAGCTTTGATCGGCGATCATGGCGCCATCTAACCGGTGGGATGCTGAGAAAGTGTGAGTAGTTACATGCTAGCTTTTCTTCGTAATGGTTTCATGAAAATTTTTCTTTGCTTTCTCGTTTTTATTCAGATTGGTTAACAATGATTTATGTTTTGTATCTGATTGGGGCTTTGTAGACTTCAACTTTATCTGCTTGATTATATGGTCAAAAAGGGAATGGATTCGACTGCTGCAATTTTCAAAGAGGAGGTGGACGTTCTGAACAGTCCCGTTGGTATGAGTGCGTATTTTTTCCAAACTCATGTATAAAAGTACATACAGATTTTATTTATTTCTAATGGTTTAATGAATGTACTTAATAAGCTCAGAAACAATCAAGATGTATTTTGATAACCGTTTTTTTTAATCATTAATAGAGTTAGAATAGTCTTGTATGATTATGTCAGAAAAAATATAGGTGGTCATATGCACTGAATGCATGTCTGTTACTTTTGGTTTTTTGTTTTGTTTTTTTTTTTGTTTGTTTGTTTTTTTTTTATTTACTTTCCAATTTCAATTCAATGTTTTCACAGTTAATTGATTGAAGGTCTTTGACCTGGGAATTCTGAATTGCACAATGATGATTTAGCATTGATGTACTTTGGCTCAGTTGGTATTGGAAATCTTGTCTCGAATCGATTAATTTATAACATGAAATTTTCTGCTTTCAGTGATTGATTCTCCAAATGGCTTCCTGTATGAATGGTGGTCCATTTTCTATGAGATGTACATTGCAAGGCAAATGCAGAACCAGAAGACTGGGCCAGAAGGCCCCAGTACCGGTCAGGTGATTACTAAATGCTCTTTATATGAAGTACTGTTCTTTATTGTGTTGTAAGATGGTAGATGCTGACCAAATATATTGTTCAATTTTCAGGCCATCCAAGTAACAGATGATGGAAGCATTGATACCCCTTCTTTGATCCCGCAGCTGTCATTGACTGAGCAGAGACCTCAACAACTTCATATTGGGTTCGACTTTAATGAGACCATAGAGCAACCAGCTGATTTTCTATTACCTTTTAAATTTTATGATAAAGAGCCTCTAATATATCTTGCCAAAGATGCCGATCCAAGTTTGCATCTTATCGATGCCAATAAACTGAAGTTCTCAGCAGGAAGCAGTTCAAAGTAATGGGAAAATATGCTTTTATTCTTATAATGTATATCCCGATTTTATATTTTTGTCAGTCCAATCATGTCTTTAATCCTTGCCCCTCGAACCCATATTCTAGTTTAGATTATAACCTTTGACAATGACAACAAATAGCTTACATAAGGTTATTTTGATCTCGTGAAACTGGAATTGTGCTACTTTATATTTTGTTGGCTTGGCCGATTACAAACGGTTGCTAGTGTTAAAATCCTTTAGAAAATTGTTTTACTATATCTTTATTTTGTCAGTCGTCTACTACAAGATATTGGCAAGCAAGCAGCTCAGAAGCAACTCCTGCAGGTATAATTCAATTCTACCAAGTACCAACACATTTCAATGAAAATTGTGGTCTCATACATGCATCTTGGATTCAATATATTGATGCATGCAGGATAATGGGCTCGGCAATTGCTTGGGAAGTGATGTACCTAGGGTCCCCCTTGATTTTGTGCTGAGAACCATTCAGCTTTTCAATGGACAGTTTGAAACAGGTTTGTCTTGAATCCACTTCCTTCTTGCATTTTTCTGATTAGTCTATGCTATGAACTTATTATATTAGAGATCTAATTCTAGCTATCTTTGCAGCAGCCAACAACATTCTCAATCTTGCGCCATCAAGTGGATTTCCCTTAAATGTAGGTGATGAGTATGGCCATGAAACCTTTTGAACAACAATAATATGTTTAATATACTTGTATATTTTAAATTTAAATTTCCATCGACTTACTTGTCTAAATTCTTAGTTGACATTATTTTGTCCATCTACTTGAATTTGACCAAGGCTTCGCTTCTTTCTAGAGCCAGATATTGACTTCACTTTTGCATGCACCAAACCATCCGCAACAGAATCAGCTGTTGAAGACACAAAATCAGCAAGCACCCTTTGCTCAAGTACCTCTAGGTACTGCAAAAAATCAGGCATCTATATTACCTGAAGATAATACCAAATGTAACAGTCAACATCTGAAGATTCCCTCCACTGATTTAAGTAATAAGGATGGGCAGGTTAGTGGAACAGTGATTTTGAATTTCCCATTAGTTGATATTGCAGAAAACAACCTCATTCTATTTTGGTTGCCAAAGGAGATTAAGAGAGATATAGGAATAATTTTTTTTTTCCCAAATATGAAGTATCATGCAGTGAGTAATTTACAGCATTTCCGCCTTGAAAGATTGGTTGCTAAGTGTGAACTTGTAAGATACAAAGTCGTTCAATACATAGTGACATTTGACCTGCAAACGTAAGCTTTAAAGCAAGGCCAAAGAATGTATATTGTTTGACAACTTAAATTTAGATGTTAGTAATACAAAGAGATTTGAAGACAAGAAAATTAAGGAGAGAGAGAGAGAGAGAGAGAAATCTTTGTGAAGGTATAAAAGAAAATATGGGTATTATGAGTTTCGAATGGTATGACGCATTTGATCGTCACAGGTTTCTTTTGATTTCACTTCCCTATTTTCCAATAAAGTGTTGATTGCCAATATGGTGAATTTGAGCAAATGATGGAAGTTGTAAATTATGATAGAACATATGATGAGCACTGATTCCACAATGATGCAGATAATGATCGAAATGGCACAAAGTGCAGATCATCAGGGCCAACAGGTTCAGCAACAGCAGCTGCAATCCCAGGCTGTGGTATACCATTCACTATTTTAATTTCAGATAATTGCGTTTTACTTTCTTGGTAACAGATATAGTGTGTGTGTGTGTGTGTTTTAAAATTTTTTTTTTAACATACATTCTGAAATATACTTGTACTGGATCAGTACTGCAAAAGGAGAAAAACAGCACTACCTTCAAAAGGTAGAGAAAATACCATGGTAAGTTATCATAAACTGTCGATGGAAACCCAAGAAGGTCGTTGCATTCCTGCATACAATGGTTTTGTTTAAAGCTATTATCATTTTGGTTGAATTCACGCTTTTCCAATTCACACTCTTCAATTCGATTCGTATCTTCTAACAATGAATTCTAACTAGTGCTCTTTTCATGTAATACAGCTGGACCATGCTAATACAACAGAAGAAAGGCCTGCAGATGACAATGTTGAGTCTTTCCTATCTAATGAAAATGAATCTGCTGATCAGAAAGTTGTCCCGTTCATTAATCCTAAACGTGTTTCTGCTTCATGCAGTACTAATGAGGATAAAGGTTATCTATCTGTGTCTGCTAGATAAGAATAATCTATGTCAATGCAATCGGTGCGACAAACTGGCCAATCATATTACCTAGAATTTTTTTAGTTCTGAGATTTTTGGCCACAAGAACCTCTGATTTTTCCAGCTTAGTATCATTTCAATATTTCTTTGTTGAAAATAAAAGCAGCATAGTTAGTTACATAAGATTTATATGTAGTCAGAATGCCAAATCCTACTACACCAGGTTTGGTCAATTTACATAGTGTTGATTTGATATCATGCATACTCTTTTGTTCTTTACCCTAAAGGCATCAGATGCAAGTTCTCTTTTCGGTCCACTTTGTTGGTAGTCATCTGCAGATTCTTCATACTGTCATCCCCCCCCCCCTTTTTTTTTTTCCACCTTTCTTCTGCATGTTTTAGGACAGACATAAGAAAAAATTGAATACTTTTAGCTATGAGCCTTTAATCCAAGTGATATCCGATGTTCCTTGAAAGGCTTTGTCTTCCTTTGCCTCCCGGGTTTGATCCCGTGTCCTTGTGTATATGATTTTAGTGGATTAATTACTTCTATTATCACCACACAAAAAAAAAAAAAAAAATAGAAGAAAAGGAAGATTGAATACTCTTTAATTAACACTTAAACAGTAGAATATTCTGTGACCTTGTATTTGTTTCCTCTACTTGAGACCATAAATACTTGATAAAGAAACCCAAGAAATATAAAGGATCATCAATCTTGGTGATAAGTTTGTACAAACTGGCTCCAAATCCTTCTAAAGTATCTAAAATATGCTACTCTGACAAAAATTTTACATTCCATATGTTGGGTTCATAGGAGGGGAAGTACATAGCAATGTGCTTTATATATGATTAAGACTAAAAATTTATGTCTTTAAAATAAGGTTGTCCAAAAAAATGTACACTGCATTTTTTTGGAACCTCAGGTCTGGCATAGGCATATAACTGCAAGTTCTTTTGTGTAATTCGATTCATATTGGACTACAAAGAAGATAATTGATGGAAGTTATTAATAGACTGAACCTAAGAAATGAATTGTAATGGATTTATAAATTCTGAAAAGCGGAAAAAAGGGACAAGGGAACATTTACATATGTGCGATTAATTTTAGTAGATGCGTATTGTAACATAATAATTTACTATTTTCTGTAAGGTTTTTCTTTTCAAGAGGTTGGCAGCCTTCACTCAAGCAAAGGCAAAGTTTTGTCCTGCCATTTTTCATCAGATGGAAAAGTTTTAGCAAGTGCTGGACATGAGAAGAAGGTGGGTTTAAAATTATCAATTTTTTAAAAGTTTAGTTCATTTCTGAATCATTGTCTAGGCATTCACCAGTGTTCTCAGAGCTGATTAAGTCTATGATGACAGGTTTTCATTTGGAACATGGAAACTTTTGATTGCGTTGCTACTTCAGAACTACATTCACTTCTCATTACAGATGTTCGGTTTAGACTAGGTTCAACTATATTTGCAACATCTTCTTTTGATAGAACTGTCAAAATATGGGATGCCGCCAGAGTAAGCACTTCTCAATATCTTCTCAACTTAGTTCTCTTTCCTGTCCTTTATCTTAATTCCATGGAAATCTATTCGGCTCTGCTTCTCCTTTATTTTTCCCTTCTTGTTTTTGTTTTCATTCAGTTTTTCTCTTCTTTTGCATTAATTGTCCATTGGATGCTCTATGTTTTTGTTACTAATCTTACAGTTACTTTGCTTATTTTTATATAAATAGTAGTGGCATGATTTTCTATTGGTCATCTCATTGTCTTTTTCATGAGTTAAATGAGATTCCACAATGAGACAGTCACTCAGGCTCTTCCTTTACTGTTCATGTTATTCACTGCTTAGACATTTCGTTGTATGTCCAATTTATTTTTCTCATCATCAATGTAAGTGATATAGCCATTCTGATATATTGTAATTGAAAGCATTTTAGAATTTGAATATTTGATTTATGTTCATCTTCATGACATAGCCAACCAAATCATTATTCAAGCTTACCGGGCATGTTGAACAAGTAATGTCACTGGACTTCCACCCAAGAAAGGTGGACATTCTCTGCTCTTGTGATAGCAATGATGTAATTCGACTGTGGAATGTCAACAAACGTGTTTGCACACATACCAGCACGGTCAGTCTACAACTCTGGCTTTTGGAAGGCCTAACTTTAATAATATTAGCAAATAATTAATCATAATTTAAAGATCTTGTTGATTCTTTTTATTTCAAGAAGTTGCACTTTTGCCATGCCGCTTAATGAACATTTTAGTGCTTAGATAAAGAAGTTAATGAAGGAAAAAAACCATTCAAGCTTCATATTCTAGTAGTAATTTTTTTTTTGTAACATTACATTAGTAACTCCAAGTGTCCATGGATTCATTTAAGCATGTAACACCTAAACAAAGCAATTGAACACCATGATCTTCTTTGCATTGTGTATGTCAGCTTTCATTCAGCAACCTGAGCCCATAATATAACATCAGGCCACTGATCAAATAATTATAATCATGAATTTCAGGGAGGTAGTAAACAGGTCCGATTCCAGCCCCGAGTTGGCAAGTTTTTGGCAACTGCTACAGGGAATACTGTCAACATATTTGATCTTGAGAGTGAGAGCCTTCTATATAACCTAAAGGTAAGCTTCAATGTTAACTGATGCATCATCTTAAACTTCAAAATGACTCTTCCTTTCACATAACAGGTTTTCATTTTGCAAAATTTTTATTTCCTTTTAGGGACATGTTAAAGATGTCCTCTCCATTTGTTGGGATATCAGTGGAGATTATGTTGCCTCTGTCAGTGAAGATAGCGCACGTGTTTGGTCTGTTGTGTCAGGCGGAAAATGCATACATGAATTGAATTCAGATGGCAATAAGTTTCAGTCATGCATATTTCATCCTTCATATGCTCAACTCTTGGTTGTTGGTGGCTATCAGGTAAACGCTTCATCCAATATGTGACAGATATTAACATACTAGACCTTTGTTGCAGAGGCCTTCTAAAACATGATCTAAACCAAGTCTTGATTTCATGCTGACCCTGAATATTTGATAACAAAATCTTTCTGCGTAAATAGACTGCTTTCTGATGAGACAACAACCTTTTATTTTTTATTGCAGTCTCTGGAATTATGGAGTCCAACTGAGAGCTGTAAATCATGGACCATTCCTGCACACAAGGGACTGATTGCAGGATTAGCAGATTCACCTCAAAATGATATGATTGCCTCAGCTGGCCATGACTGTTGTGTGAAATTATGGAAATGAAGACTCCAGTGCTTGTCTCTATCCCCATGTGTAAATTTCTGGACCTTTTGTGAAACAGGATTTTCTCTCCTCCTACATTTCTTGTACTTGGTTATGAATTTAGTTGGTAGAGGAACAGTAATACTAGGTAAAATAAAAAAAAAAAAAAATGTCGGAAACCTTCTTCAGACTGAATAAAAAACTCAGTAGGCTTTGCTATCTCACCCAAGTTCCATGAAACTTCCCTTTTAATTCATGTTACTGGAGTTGAATGGTCACCCCCCCCCCCAAAAAAAAATAAAAAAAAAACTTTCTCCTTTTCCTTTTGAAAATTTTGGGTGTTATGAATGTGTAGATGAGTGCTGGTGTATCTAATTTAAATTAATCACTTATTTTTTAACCTTATTTATTTAGATTCTACCAATTGTACAATGAATGAAATTGAGTAAACCAAAATGAATATGATAAGTATTATTTCAAATACGAACTTCGGATGCCTCTCCGGGACATTTGGGGCCTTGGGGTTGGGGAGTTCTGGCTAAATGTGAGTATCAAGTGCCTTAAATAATGAGTAGAAGGAGGAACCCTTATCCCCATGAGCCTTATTTGGACACCAGTCTGCTCCCGTCGCACCCACACCGCATACTGCACGATTATGTTCACTTTACAACTTTGATAGTCATATCACCTGGTGTAGCACGATCCTACCCTCGCAGACACTATACCAATGCCATGTGAACATCTCCATCGCTAAATTTAAAATGTCTCTTGCTCTCTAAGACACCAAATTACTCATTACATACTTCTCAAATATCATAAAATACTTTGCGCACCCTTCTGACTTGGGCATTAGAGCTTCACCTATGGTCCCATTGCCCTGTCATCTTTATGTTTTATGTGTCACTAGGCCATCGGACACCTCTGGAGATAGCAGAATTTCAACATAAGATAGTCGAAGAGAACAAACCTTAGCAATTGTACTATTGTTGGCAATGGAATTCAAACCAAAATTTACAAGTAGTCAAATACAACAAAATTTATCAGCCAGGCCAACCTGAAGGGTTTGCATTATCACTTTTTAAACACACTTAATGGTATGTTTGGATAGGGAAGAATGGAGGGGAAGGGAAAACGGAAGGTTATTATACAACATTTTATTTATTTGAAAGTTTTAGTAAATAAGGAGAAGGAATAAAATATTATGATTGATCCTTCAACTTCCTCCAACACTATCAGTTTTGTGTTTTTCAAATTTGGAAGATTTTCTAAACATTCAAATAAGGGAAGAGAAGTATCTCTTAACTATCCATTCTCCTCCCTTTTCTTGTCTTCCATTCTTTTTTATTTTACTTTCTTCCATTCTCTTCCTCTTTTAATTGACAAACACATCATAAGTGTCGATGATCCAAGACTTCTAGTAGTAACTTGGAGATGTGGTATATAAAAGCTTCATTGCATGCAAGGAAAACGTTATGGTTGATGGCAATTTGAAAATTAAATTTAGCTTAAAATACATCAAATCCCTTATGTACTTTGAATGCCTAACTTTTAAAAAAATATATCTAACCCTTTTATATTTTAAATCATGTATACTTTTTTCATATCTATCTATTTTTTTATCCATAAGCTTAGAGGAATTTGGTGTATTTTAACCTACAAATAATATATATATATATAATAAAAAATAAGACATGTATAAATATTATGTATTATTATTTTAATTTCTATTTAAATTTTATATATTTTATAATAAAAATATTATTATTGTAAATATAACATTTAATAAATTTTAAATTACTTTAGTTTTATGAATTATAAACAGGTTGATTTTATATAAAAAAAAGTAGTTACAAACATTTATAATTAAATAATATATTTGTATGAAATGCACCAAATTTCTTGTTCTTCATGTGAAAAATATCATGTATGTGTTATACTTTTTATGATATATATTATTTGTAGGTTAAATGCACAAAATCTTTTAATTTTATAGGTGAAAAAATAAATGGTTATAGATAAAGTACATATTACTTAAAATATAAGAAAAAAAAAAGGATGATTGAGTTTCAATTTATAACATTAACTTAGAAGAAATTTTTTGTTGCCTTTTATTCTTTGACAAGTGAAATCAAAATTTCATTGCATG